>SNQJ01S0044443.1:6245-19887 GCA_010110895.2 Picea sitchensis | reverse complement strand
CATCGTTCCTCTCAATATCTTTCTTTTGCCTCTCTTCTTTGATTATCTTATCAACGACTTCCTTGGCTTCCCTTTCTGCATCTCTTCTCTTGCTTCCGCTTCTGCTTTTTCTTTTGTTGCTCTCTGTTCGACCTCTGTTTGTGCTGTGACCTTTGCTTCAGCTTCAGCCGCAACTGCTGCTTCAGCTTTGGCTTTGGCCTTCTCTGCTTCATTCTTCTACTTTTTCTTGGCAGCGTCATTTCTTCTTCTTCTAGACTTTCTCTTTATCCCTTCTTTTCTTATCGACTAGTGTTTCTTGTTCTTTTGCCGATCCTGTGTGTACACAGACAGAGGCGGGGGATGATCCTTCGACCACTTCCTCTTCTACCTTCTTTCGAGCTTCTTTTCTCTCGCTCTTTCTTCATCTGTGATCCTCCCTAAGGGTTGACCACGTCTTTAGGAGATGACGTCGTCGTAGGTTTGTGCATTGTGATGCACTTCTTCCTCATCCAAAATATCTGTCGTGTATTCCCATGGGAGCCCTACCTTGTTGAAGTGGTCTCTTACGACATTCTTGGGGTCATGCCTTCATAACCGCTCTTCTCCGAATGGTAAAATAATAGATTGTTTACCTCTGCTTATGCTTGCTTGGTGTATTCGAAGAAGTAGGTTCCTACATACAACGACAATGGAGGCCATATTGTCTTTTTACCCTGGTATAGTATTCCGCCTGCCCCATGGATAATGGTTTGATATGCCACATCTTGGAGCACTAACTTATCTAGCACAAACCGAGGAAGTAGATGAGGGGGCTTCATTGCACCATACACCCTTATGTAAGTGCCATGTTACATGAGATACCAATCTCCAATTCTTCTTATGACTGCTATTGTCTTATCAGTCATGTAGGGGTTTGTGGCATAGAATATAAATTCATACAAGGGAGCCAGGAAATGCTCGCATATCTTTTGGTATTTTGTTCAATACTCGTGCTCCTAGAGCACTTTGCAATATATATGACTTGCCAGATTTGAGGGCTTCCATCTCCATCCCATTCTTGGGTATTGATGGACTACATGCATAATGTGCAAGAGATGTGAGGACATGTGAAAACTCGGGAAGGTAGGTCTCGGGTTGAGCTTCTGCAACTGCGGTAATGGCCTCCGTTAGATTTGTTGATAAAATATCATCCCAATTGAATGACATTCCTTCCTCTGTGCAGTAATATATCAAAGACATGTATGATAGGGAGATCTGAGATGCATCTGGTTCACCATACAACCGACATAACATAACCACCATGTACTGATAAGGTCTCCTTAAAGTGGTTGTGGGGTTTCCTCCCTTGGGCCTATGCTTGAATTGTTTGTTAGGTCTGTACCACTTGGGATATAATTCTTTGGCTGTGTGTTGGAATTCCTCGAGAAGCTCATTGTCTAGCTTCTTCGCTCCTTTATACACTTTGCTAGATCTTTAGGTCGAAACGATGCTATGGGGTCCCGCCTGGCATTGCAAATGTACTTGTTGGATTGATGTGTTTTATTATCTAGTCGATGGCATTGGCACGGGGGAAGACAAGATCGTGGGCTCCTACTCTGAATATGCCAGATATTTTGATGTTCTTGAATATCATCAGATTGTCTTGGTCTTCGGCATTAGTGGAGAAATTTGATTTCTTGAACATGTTATACACATCTTCCCACTTGAGTGTCTCTCCATTTTCCAGAAGCCCTGAGGTGTCATCGTATGTGGCTCCAACCACTTCTGGTTTGTCTTCTCTCTGTCGTCTGCTACCTGAGACGTCGGTGACAGATTCCTTGCTTGCTGCCATTTTGGGGGCCATACCTGAACCTACAAGGAAAAGGTGGGATTCTTGCGGAGATTAAAATCACAAATAATACATAAGTTTATCTAAGTATCTCTAAATACCCAAGGATTCACTTGGATTGATGCTTGGTGGGAGATCGTCATCTGAAGATGATAAAATGATAGCAGGTATGTTGGGCAGTCTAGTGAAAATCAGAGGAGAAATAAATGTTCTAAATTCAAAATCGGACAATTTAACATTAACTTCTCCGATGGAAATCGAAGAAGTTGATGGCAAGTTTTCCGATGATTATCGACACAGTTGTGAAAATCTTCGATGACTATTGGCGCAGTTGGTGTGAAAGGCCTCGAAAATCATTGGTGGAGTTAACTTGAAAGGCTCTGATAAAGGCTGGCAACCGATCGATGGATTTAAGTTTAACTCCTTCAGTCATGTCGGAGGAGTTGATACGAACTCCTCCGATGCAATTGGAGGAGTTGACGAGAAAAGCTTCGATGACTTAGATAAATTGGATAAGTTATGTCCAACTCTTCCGTGATTAGTCAGAGAAGTTCATGCCAAATATGTCGATAGTTATTGGTTGAGTTGAAAGGAAGGTTTCCAAAAATTTGGTGGCAATTCCTTGAAAATAAGAAACTCGTATTGTTCGGCACCAAGGTACATTGTATTGTTTAATATGGGCTAAGGATTGAAATCTTTCGTCGAAGGATTTCTGGACTTGAGATAATATGTTCCCTATTGATTGACTAAGGTCGGGGTTGTCTTTGTGGCAAAGTATTTGTATTTTGAATAAGAATGGTTTAGGGCGATGTCCGTGGAAGTATTGCTGGTGCCCTAGCATCACCAGACTGTGGAAGGGCATAAGCAATAGATGGTTTGATAGTGCATTGGTACAGAGTTATTGTGGAGGGAGAGGGGAAGAAAATTGCCGCAACGGTCTTGAAGAGACCCGAGGTTTTCCTAGGTAGCAATAAATAAACATACAATGACCGGAATAACTCTAACCCTAGGAAAAAAACCCTAACCCTAGATTGCAAATTAGTGACAATAGTGACGATAAAAGGTTGTTAAATGATCAACAAATTATTATGACAACCAAGTGGATGTAGCAAACTTTTGCTACAATAGCAAAATCTAACCACCAAAATCAGCAAGTAAACCACCACCCAAAAGATAGTCAATGATGAGTAGATTAAATATAGTGCTTTCCAAGCAAATTTCAATGGTGGAAAAGTAAGTAAAAGAAAGTGTTTGAATGAATTTTTCTGCAGCCCTAATGGGTGTATCTTTTATTTGATTAGAACTAGAGAACTACTAAGCCAACCTAGACGCCTTAGTGGCTCAGGCAACCTTGTGACACTAAGAAAAGATTCCAACTTGAACAAAATCAATATCTCTCAAAATCACGTGTACCGATGCATATGATTTTATTCCTCCAATGCAAATTTAGATTAGTGCTTTATCAATGGGTTGTAGAGTCTTATTGTCTAAAATTTGGTCTACTACTTCTCTAGGGGTGTAAGCCCTTTTACTCCCTAGAGCAAGTAGATCTAACAAGGTAACTCTAGGAGGGTGTAAGCCCTTTTACTCCTTAGAGCAAGTAAATCTAACAAGGTAACTCTAGGAGGGTGTAAGCCCTTTTACTCTGAGCAACCTTTGCGATAGCTTATTCAATCAACAACAATGATAAACTTGGTGGAGGGTGTATGGCCTTATACTCCTCCAAGGGTTTTAGCCAAGAACAATCTTGAAACAAGAAAGAAAAACCAATAGTATGCATAAATTTCTTACCAATTCCAAGAGATATGCAAGATAAACCCTTATCTACCAAGACAATTTCATCACCATAGAAAAAGACATGCGTCCAAGAGATAGCACACTGCTTAGCTCCACTAGACAAGTATTAAGCATCCAAATAGCCTCAAAGAGAGAGAAATGAGGTTTTCCCAAGAGGGGCAAAAATTTCAGCCAAGTAACTCTTCTCAAGTGGGAGAGTTATGATAAAAATGAAATGATTTGGTTTCTTATTTATACAAGACCTGAATATAATGTTTGTCCACATGACATTAGGGTAAACCACAGAAACAAGGAGGTCGACCCCCTTAATTTTGCCCCTTTACAACAATAATTTGAATTTCACATGAATTAAACCCGAAAAGATGATGTCAAGCCCTAAGAGGGTGACGTTTTGTCTCTCTTAGCAAGTCATTGAGTGGTTGGAGAAGGTGTTGGGCTTCCAAAAGCCATGTGTTACTATGTAATGTGTCTTCCTCTCCATTAATAATGCCAAGCGATCTTGAAACATCACCACCACCATCAAACCCTAGCCCCAAGGGTGACGTCAAGCCCAAACGGTGTAGCGCATGGCCTCCAAAAGCAAGAAGTTGGGCTAGATGAGGGCTAGGTTCCTTCCTTCAAGGTGTTTTCTCATGCCTTCATAGGCAACATAAATCTGGCTGCTCCCAAGGTGTGGGTCATGGCATCCAACCTGTGGGATTTCTGCCCCAATGAAGGCCCAAGCTAGGCTTGTTCCTTCCAAAAAGACCATCAAGCAAGGTCCTGTAAAGACAAATGAATGCGCTCCAAGGGACTCGAGTCAAATGTATCTTGGCAAGTAAAATCACATTTATTACAAGATCCACCTAAACATGTGCATCAAAACTACCTTTTCAAATTAAACAAGTACTCAAGGACCCTATGCAACTTGTCAAGTTTATGTATGGGAGGGTTGTCAAGGTGACCTATTGGGTAAGTCATTCCTCAAGTCAAGGAGTGTGTCCTAGGTGGGCCCTCTCTAAGTCATGAAAAGAAGATGAAGTGGATGGGGGTAATACTTTTGGGCATGGGGTTCATGACATACAAGGGCTCGTATTGTCTCATTTATGGGTGCCTTTGTAGAGGGTGTGTTGCACCTTCGTTTTCAATGCAACCTTTTTCCAAGCCCATTTATTGCCATTAAGTAGTTAAAGTGTTTCTAGGTTGAAGCGAAAGTGGGACTTCTACCTAAGCATGAAAAACATTGCTCACCTTGACTCTACCCTGGTCACACTATGTTTCCCCAAGTTGAAGACATTGTGTGGGACTTCTACTTAAGCATGGAAAATATTTCCCACATATGCTCTACCTTGGTTGACTTTTTTTTAAATTGTTATTTTTCATGGGTCCTATTAGTTTTTTGTGAGAGACATTTCATTGGCCTCAGGATCCCTGACAAGCATCTAGAAGTTTTATGACTGACTTTTATCTTTTTCCAACTACAAGCCTATGGGCCTTCAACTCCTTCTTCCCATGAAACGAGGTACAATCCCTTCTTGGGTCAGTACACCTGAAAATCACAAAAGGTGAGGAGATGAAATGGAAGAGGTGTGAAAAATGATAAGTATGATCGAGAATGGTATGATGACTCATGTAGGAGAACTCCCAGTAGCAAAACCTTTCCCAAAGGGTGACCACTTACTAGGGCACAATGTGAACCACCAAGGTGAAGCAGGGCAAAGAGCATAATTTCCAAGCAGCCTTTAAATGCAACATACTGAAATGTATCAAGCATTAAAGTGACAGTTTCAACAATAACTAACTTGTACCTCATGGAACAAAGACCCATTGTCTTCTGGAAACAGGATGATGTGGTGGATGCCATCATGATGAATTGGAGAAGTGTGGTGGTGAAGTGGGTCTTCATCTGTGTAAGTGGACATCACAAGTCAATCCATCTCTCGACACTCCATGTATGCAGCATGAGGGCCTCGAGACATCATCTCCTTAGTTATCCTTAGAAATAGGGGATAACAAGTGGCAGAGGAGGAAGTAGACATATTGCTATTGTAGATTGATGGATTACACTCTTACAATTTATCATAGCTATTTAGACATATTGAAGAAAAATGTGATTTATCCAAAGGATATATTGACTGTATTTGGGTTGTAAATTGGGAATGCATGTGCAAAAACCTCATAAATGATGATTACCTCTACTCTCTAAAGACTTGGTGCTAGAAATGTGATTTTGAGTTGCAATTGACTTGTGAAGAAATGATTGCCTGTACCATTGTTTTGTGAAGAGTGATTGCCTCTCCCATTGTCTCATGAAGAATTGGCCTTCGATTTATTTTTGTTTAATATTCTTTTGAGTCTTTAAAGACATGGGGGAAAGAATATGATTTTGGTTGCAATTGATTTACTTGAAGGATAAAAATGAACCACAAATGCCAAGGATACATGGCCTTTCTATCCAACAGGAAATTATATTTGGACTTTTTTTTCTTTTCTAACAATAAATTAGGTAGAATATATTGTTGAGTTATGTGGAGGTAGCCCTACTCCCATGGATTTCTTAAGAGAGTCTAGTAATTCCTTGATTTGGTGGGTGACACTAAGAAGATGAGTAGCCTTGTCGTAATTGCTATTCTCATTTAGTATGAATATTGCTAGGCTATACTCCATCTATGGACAAATCAATAGAGTTGTTTTCATTTTCGGTTGCTCTGTATAAGTCTCAGATGCCATTTTGAATGAATGCCTATGGCCAGAGAGTGTATCCATCTTATGGAAATTGCTTTGTTGAAAGGTCAATATATATGACTCAATGACATGGTAAAAGATTGTACTTTCTCAAGGAGTTTCTAATTGATTATGAAATTAGTTTTAATTGGTTGTGTAGCCTCTTTGTTGTTGTTTGTTAGTGAAACTGTATAATGAATTATGTAATCCTTCTATTTAGATTTATTTGTAAGAATTCCTTGTTGATAGGAGTAAATAACATATTTAACACGAATTGCCAGTGAGGCTTCTTATCCCTAGTTCCTAGGGATAACTAAGGAGATGATGTCTCGAGGCCCTTAGGTTGCAGACATGGAGTACCGAGAGACAACTTGACTAGCAGTGTCCACTTGCAGAGACAGAGACCCACCTTGTCACCACAGTTCTAGGTTCATCATGAGGGTATGCACCACATCAGCGTGCTTCCGCAAGACATCGGGTCTTGCCCCATGAGGTACAAGCCAGGTATTATGGTTAGTGTCATTTCAATATTAGAGGCATTTGAGTTTGATGCATTTGAAATTGCTTTTGATTATGTAACGTCTTCCTGGAAATTATGTTCTTTGCTTTGTTTCACCTTGGTGGTTAGCATTGCGCCCTAGTAAGTGGGTCATCCTTAGGGATATGGTTGCTATTGGGAGGTCCTCTTGACATGTCAACGTGCCATTCCCCACCATACTTGTCACTTTCCACACTTCATTCCCTTATCTTCTTACCTTTTGGGATTTTCGGGTGTATTGACCCAAGAAGTGATTATCCCTCATTTGATGGGAAGAAGGTGTTAAAGGCCCAGAGGCTTGTAGCTGGCAAAAGATAAAAGCCAATCATGAACTTTCTAGATGCTCACTAGGGATCATGAACTTTCCAGATGCTCACTTGGGGAAGCATGTTGTGACCAGGGTAGAGTCAAGGTGGGCACTGTTTTTCATGCTTAGGTAGAAGCCCCACCTTGGCTTCAACTTGGAAACATCTTAAAGAAACAAAAGCCAATAAATGGGTTTGGAAAAAGGATGCATTGAAAACGAAGGTGCAACACACCCTCTACAAAGGCATCCATAAATGAGATACTACGATCCCTTGTGTGTCATGAACCCCATGCCCAAGAGTCTTTCCCCCATCCACGTCACTTTGTCCACATGTCTTAGATAGGGGCCCACTTGGGAAACACTCCTAAACTTGAGGTACGATTCACCCGCTAGGTTGATTTGTAAACCCTCCCATACCTAAACTTGGCAAATTGCGTAGGGTCTTCGAGCACTTGTTTATTTTGAAGAGGTGGTTTTTGATGTACATGCTTAGAGGTCTCTTTTATTGACTTGATTTACTTATCATGATGCATTTGACTTGAGATCCTTGGAGGGCGTATTCATTGTCTTTGCAGGACCTAGTTCGTGGGTAGATTTGGAAGAACAAGCCTAGCTTGGGCTTCCTTGGGGCTGGAAGTCCACAGGTTGGATACCATGGCCCACACATTGGACGACGAAGAAAACCTTTGGAGGCCATAGGGACAACTTGGAGGACCCCACCTATGCCCCTACTAGCCCAACATTTTTCCTTTGGAGGCCAAACCATCACATTTGGAGGGCTTAACCTCTTGTGGGGCTAGGGTTTGTGGTGGTGGTGTTGATTGACTTGACACTTGACACGTTTTGAAGGAAGAAGATATGGCTTGAAGGAAGAAACCCTAGCACATGAGAGGGAGGCCCTAGAAGGCCCAACGACTTCCATCCTTAACTCCAACGACTTGCAAAAAGTGCCAAGACATTACCCTAGAAGAGGGCAAAGTTAGGGTTGTTGACCCCTAACTTTGTGGTTTACCCTAAAATTAAGTGGGGAAACACTTTTAGTAGGATTTGTATAAATAGAGATCAAACTCTTGTCATTTTATCATAGCTCTCCCATTGTGAGAAGACTAGTGGTTGAAATTTGCGCCCTACATGGGCACTTTGGTATCTCTCTTTTGTGCAAATGATTTTTGGTGATATCTTTTGGTGAATTGTTAAGCTAAGGTGGTGTGTACCTATTGTAGACTTCTTCTCTTGCTTATGAATGGTCATTGCTTGGTGAACTAGGGTTTGATCTTGCATCTCTCTTGGAATTAGTAAGGAAAATATGCAATTGTTAGTTCTTCTTGCTTGTTTCATGATTATTGTTGGTTGAAACCCTAGGAGGAGTATAAGTGCATACACCCTCCATCAAGTTTCATTTCATTTGCTAGTTTATAAGTCATTTATTGCAAGGTTGCTAGGAGGAGTAGAACGGTGTACACCCTCCTAGATTTCCTTTAGTTTGATTTGCATGCCCTAGGGAGTAAAAGGGGTTACACCCCTAGGGATTTTGTTGATCTAACTCATGCTTTCAAGACTCCATTCACCCAAATTTTAAAGACACTAATCTGAAGTTTGCATTGGAGAAATAAATTGTTTGCATTGGTAAATGTGATTTAGAGAGATATTGATATTGTGGAAATTGGAATCTTTTCTTGATGCTTTGAGGTTGCTAAAACCTCTAGGGCGTCTTGTTTTGCTTGGTCTTCTTAGAGCTATAACTCAAAAAAAACTACAGCCATTAGGGCTGCAGCAAATCTCTTTCTATTTTGATTATAACTCACTTTTCAACCGTCAAAAGTTGCTAATAAATTGCCCCTATAATCTACTAGCCTCGGTGCACTTATTGGGTAGTTTACTTGCTTGTTTTGTGGGTTGAAATTTTCTGTTGTAGCAATAGTTTGCTACAGCCATAAGGCTGATAAAATATCTTTGCAATACTTGTTTATAACAGCCTTATTTCATTGTTGAAGTCTTATGCTTACATAGTTGAGTTATACTCGGGGTTGATTTTAAGGATGGAAATTTATATTAAATTGTAGAAACAAGGGCTAATATTACTAGTCCTTAATATGCAAAATGTAAAATGTTTGGCAATAGTTTTGTAAAAATATTCAAATTTTTAAGGATTTTATATAGTTTCTATAACATTTTGACGATTTTTAGGGTAAAATACTTTTCTATGGAATTTGGGTGAAACGGTTTTAGAAAAAATGGAAATTAGTGAATATGTTTTTGGGAAAAACCTTGGAAAATGATCCCATTTGTGAAATTTAGTCCCTAAAATCATCTATGGTTATACTAGTGATTCCTATTTTATCTTTTGCATCTTTTACTCGACTTTTAGATTCTTGTTAGCAGTTTTGACTATCATTTACTTGCTGATATATTTATATATATATATTTCTGTTCACTGCTGCAAATAGGGACAACAAACTTAACTTGCTTGTCCACTTAACTTTAAGCTCGCATACTCGTCTTTGATTGTGTCTCGGGTAGGTACAATCATCCTCTGTAGGTACTCAAGTTCTTTGGCAACTATCAACCACTTCCGAGACTCCTTTTCAAGCTATCTTCCACTTTGTATTTTGACCTATAGGGGCATCACTTCCATCATTTCACTTTTCGTCTCATTTCCCCCTAGGGTCACTTGGGACTCCCCCCTTATGATGGATTCTTCCTTCACTAAAGCGAGAGGAGGGTTTATCTGAGGTGACAATGGGTAAAGTCTCCCACAATTATCGCTATCTTGTGGATTGGGCCGAGCTTTGCCCAACCTATAGTTTGTGCGATAACAAGTCTAAAAACAGTAAATGAATTGTTATTATAGACATGCTATTCATTCATACCCAAACCCTAAAGAGCAACTGAGGTTCTTTAGAAAAAAACACAATATGTTGGATTCAGGCTGACATGTGTGTGTTATTATGTTATGGATCAATATCTAAGCTGATCATTGAGAGATAGTGGTGTATAACTAATAGAGAAAAAAATTAAATCCAAAGAGCTATCTTTAGTTGACTTTGAGGCATTTGTTGATGTAGAGACCAAGGTAATGTACCATGAAGCAAAGAGAAATTAAATCCATGCATCAAGTGGTTTGGATAATGGAAGAAAGGTCATCTTTTGTAGGTGTATCAAGAGCAGTTGGACCTCAATTGTGGCACTATATGACTTTTAGCCCATGAATGGACTAACCATGACTTTTGGCATATCATAATATCTCACAACATGGAGAAGTGTGCCACACCTTCATAGTTGTTACAAGCCTCCCTCTTAAGGTCACAAGAGAATCATGGGATCAAATGGAGCCACACAACCCACACAAAATCTTGGAAAAGTAAAGAGGAAAGAAACCAAACAAGTGGTGCTAGAGTTGTCTAAAAGATGCATGGGAGAGAGAAAAACACAACCATTGAACTATTTATACACGAGTCAAGTAGGGCATCCTCTGAATGGGGGTTATGCTTCAACATAAGTAGGGTGCACTCCCTGAAAGGGTTTTTGAGCCTTCATATCAAAATTGATTAGGATGACCTTAACCATAACCTTAGCCATAATTAATTCCTAACAAAATGCATTAATGAGACAATATGTGATGGCTATAGCCACATGTGAAGATTTACACCATCCTGAACACTTGGAAACCTCATAGTCGAACTATTTGTGGAAGAAAATAGGGAAATGGCGTTATCTCCATCGTTTACCCATGAATTATAAGTTGGAACATAGGGTAAAGAAGGAGATGTTGGTACAATCTAGTGGAGTATTAGATGTGAAGAAATGTCATAAACTCTAGAGATTTGTTACCCCTTCCCTCCTAGGGGTCAAGTAGGGAATCCTCTAAAAGGGGGTTAGGCTTTGACATAAGTCGGGTGCACTCCCTGAAAGGGTTTTTGAGCCTGCATATCAAAGTTGAGTAGGCTAACCTTAACCATAACCTTAGCCATAATTAATGCCTAACAAAATAAATTTATGATACAATATGTGATGGCTATAGCCACATGTGAAGATTACACCTTCATCAACACTTGCAAACCTCATAGTTGAACTATTTGTGGAAGAAAATAGGGAAAATGATTTTATCTCCGTCCTTTGCCCATGAATGATAGGTTGGAACATTGGGAAAAGAAGAAGATGTTGGTGCAATCTAGTGGAGTATTAGATGTGAAGAAATGACACAAACACTAGAGACCCGTTACCTCCTCCCACCTAGGGGTGACTAGAGGAGATGATGTCTCATGGCCCACAATGAAGACAATGGTCCCGACGATGTTGATGATCAACATATCCACATAGAGCAACCCAAAATCCCCCTCAGATGCCTCTTTCTTCACCAACATGGGCTCATCACACTCAATCAACAAGGCTCATTAGGAGATGGTGTTTTGTCACATTATGAGGTACATTAGTCCTTATTTCATATAAAGTATCATATTTAATACATTGGGCATTCAAGTAATGATCATAGGTTGAAGTTGGATACAATACACTCATTCATACAATACACCAAGTGGGACAACATGATTAAAGGGTTAGATATCCTCTTATTACAAGCAACTAAAACCTAATGGGGTTACATGTGTGGGGATATTTAGATATGGGAAAAGTGAGTAAATCAAAATATGTGATCATGGTCTCATCTTAGAGAGGACGACCCTAGAAAACCATTATCGTGAAGTTAAAAGATTGGTAATTCCCTCTCCTTAGCAATCCTTCTCAACCCAACAAGGAAGAACATTGTTTGCAAGCGACGTTGTTATCCGCCCATGCCTACGGATAACTAAGGAGATGATGTGTCGAGGCTTGCAGATTGCAGACATGGAGTGTCGACAGCCAAATGAGCAGACAAAGCCCCTCCTGTTACCACACATCACCATTGATCGACAACAGTAGTGTCCACCACACCAACTTGGCCCTCAGAGGACAACAAGTCTTGCTCCATGAGGTAACAAGTCTAGTCTTGTGGTAAGTGTCATTTAATAATTGAAGCATTTGAACTTGTTGCAAAGGGTCCTTTCTTGGTTTTGAAAACACTTGCTTGGAAATTATTCCTTTTTCCTCATTTTTCCTTGCTGGTTGACGTGTTGTCCTAGTAAGTGGGTCACCGTCGGGAACATGGTTGCTACTAGGTCTCCTCGAAGTTTAATCGTACCATGCCTGCACATACTTATCACCTTCCATACTCTTCCCTTTCGTTTCCTCATCTTTTAGGTTTTCGAGCATATTGATCCAAGAAATGCTTGTACCTCATTTCTGTCGAGATTTGGGTACCTTGGAAAGTGGTCCCCATATGCTTATGAGTCTCTATTACCCTTGTACTATGTATTTTGTGTTTAATTTCACTTTGCCATAGGAGATTTAAGTCAAAAGTGAAATTTGGTCATTTTAGCCTAAAGTGAATTAATTCACAAAGTGGGTGAATTAATAGACATAAAGTGGAAACTATGGAAACTTAAGTAAAGTGGGTTTTGAGTTGAGATGATCTTAACCATTTATTAGGGATGAGATGAGATGATCTCATCGACCCATCTTTTAGGTTTCCTCATGCTTTCTAAAGGAGGGCATTGTTGCCTTCCTTATACACACTTGCAAACGTGAGCTTGAGTTCGGCTCATTTAGTGTGTCCTTGGAGGCACAATGCCTAGGTTCACAGCCCACGCTGTCACTTTGACCGGAACCTCTTCCGTCTAGGCCCACTCCTAGGGAAGCAAAAGGGGGTAGACCTTAGTTGCTAGATGAATTATGTTAAGTTCTAGGAGTTAATTTTAATTTCTTAAGGTTAGAGGGGACTCTAATCCTAAAATGCTAAGGCAACCATGCAATATGCAAGGGTTAGCATGACAATCAAATCCTTTCCCTAGGTCAACTATGACTAGTGCCTATAAATTGGGCAAGGGGTCAACTATATCAAAGGGGTGGTTTATTACAAAAGAATTACAAGTTACAAAAGAATTATAAGTTACAGATTTACAATAAAGAATAACTCAATAAATAATATCATGTACATTCATTTACAAGCTTTACAAAAGAATGAGATATTACAATGTAACCAAGTATGTTTAATGTGTGCAGGAAAAAAGAAGACTTGAGCATTCACCACATCATCATCTACACTAGATCATCAACATATTACTTCATCAACAAGGTTATCAAGATTAAGCACAATTACTATGAAGAAAAGATGACAATCTACCCTCTTTGCTATCAAACCCCCCCAAAGTATTATTAGATGTGGCCAAGGGTTTAATAGTTAGGTTTTTCTTAAGGGTTTTAAGTTTATTGGCTTTCACCAAAGCCAACTCCTCATGTTGCCAAATAACTGTCGGGTGCTCAAGATAGTAAGGCAACGAGGCCCACCCTAGCTTCCACGGTCAGCCCTGACAGTAAGAGTACTTCTCGGAGAGGACACCCACCTGGAGCGCCACGGGACAGTCCCCTGCCACTACCGTCCGTTGTTTTCTTCAAA
>SNQJ01S0044442.1:4912-16129 GCA_010110895.2 Picea sitchensis | reverse complement strand
TGTCAAGCATTGTAATTGACCAAATCCCCTTTTGCGGATTGGTCAAACCCTAAATATATTATGCAAATTGAGAAGTCGACCCCCATGCCATTTAAAGTGGTTTTAACCACTCAGAAGACAAGTCGGCCCCGCCCAGTGAAGAGACACCTTTCCAGCACCTGCCAGTTTGTATAAATAAAGGAAGCCAGCGCCTCATTTGTTCACTCACTCAGCTCACTCATCTAGTGCGCAAGTTTGAAGGAAGCTGCAGTTGCCAGTTGTCGGAAGAAGGAAGAGAAAGAGGCGCATTGATCAGTGGAGGATATTCTCTAGTGTTTCGTTTATTGTCTTGGCATTGTATTGGCTATCTATATTAAGGAAGTTTTTGTTGGGTTTTCTCCCCCATGAGGGTTTCCTAGGATAAACGTTGTGTATCTTCTGATTGTGTTTCTCTCAGTGATCCTACCTATGCTATTGTTATCTAGTAAATTGAAAAGAAACCTAATAATAGCTCAAAACTTAACAGAATATAGGAATCAAAGTTTGTGTGAAAGTAGATCCTAAAGATAGACTCAAACACCAAAGGGAAGAGGAGGTAGCACAAAACAAAGCCAAAAAACCAAAGGCTGAACCTGAGAATGCACAAAGAATGTTCATTGGTCGAGTCGCATCCCCCCATGGCAGTGCATTCTCGCCTTTGTCTTCACGTAGAACACTATCAGATTCCTTGACCAAGGTTGTAGAGATGATGTGGATGCAAAAATTTTCAGGTTTCTCTATGCATGTGGTATATTATTCAATGTTCTCCACTCAGTATATTGGCATGAAATGGTCCAAGCCATCAATGGTGCCCCTAAAGGATATAGGAGCCCCGGGTATGACAAAGCTATAACCTTGGGACTTGACAAGGAAAGAGCCAAAATCCAAGGTGCTCTAGGAAAATTTACAAATGATTGGAACCGACATGGGGTATCAATTGTATCTGATGGTTGGACAAATGTGAAAGGCATGCCATTGATAAATATTCTTGGTGTGTCTGCTAGTGGTGCAGTCTTCCTTTCAGCCCACGACAACTCAGATCACTACAAAACAGGTATTAATATTGCAAATGCCTTGCTTAAAACCAATTAAGAGATTGGGCCCTACAATGTCATTCAAGTCATCACTGATAATGTTGCTAATTGTAAAGTAGCAGGAGCAATCATTGAAGATAGGTTCCCCAATATATTTTGGTCGAGGTGTCTGGTTCACACAATGAACCTTTTGATGCATGATATCATTAAAATGAAGGACCATGATTATAGATGGATTGGTGCTTTGTACAAGAGAGGGAAGAAGATGATAAGACTTATTACCAATCAAAGCATGGCCCACTTCATTTTTCGCAATCACTCCAAGTTTGAGATACTGAAGATTGCAAAGCCCAGATTTGCTAGCTATTATCTCACCTTCAAGCACCTGTTGAAGGTAAGAGAGGCATTGTCTAGTATGGCCTCGAGTGATTCATGGCAGGATCTAAAAGACAAGGCTATGCCTGCATCTGAGAGAAGTGAGTTTCAGGAGGTGGAGGACACAGTTCTTGATGGCCATTTTTGGCAAGAAGTTGGGTATATTCTGCACCTCCCCAAACCCATTTACAGTATGATTTGGTTTGCAGATACAGATCAGTCGGTGATTGGAGAGGTGTATGAGTAGATGGAGTGCATGCTAGGCCAAATCAAAGACATTGTTCAGCCGAGGGATGCGATCTTGTATGATCATATCCATAAACTTGTGGTCAAATGGTGGAATAATTTGAATGTTCCACTCGATGCCCTGGCATATGTCCTTACCCCAAAATATTATTCTTCATCTTGGTTGGCCCAACCAGCACCTGGGGGTGGGGAAAGGAGAAAACCACACACAGAACCAAAGGTGCAAAATGGATATATGCTTGCATTGGACAAGTTGGTACCTTATGAAGAGGAGTGTGTTCAAGTACAAAGTGAATTGAGCAAATACATCAATGAGCATGGAATCATTGGTAACTTGAATGCAACCAAGATCGAGACAGGTTGGGTTCTATCAAATGGTGGAACATGTATGACTCCTCTGCCAAAAATTTGCAAAAATTGGCAGTGAAGGTGCTTTCTCAAGTCGTTAACACCTCTTCTGCGGAGAGGTGTTGGAGCACCTATAGCTTCATCCATAGTGTAAAGAGAAACAGCTTTAACGCAGACCGGGCAGAAAGCTTGGTTTATGTGCAATACAACTTGAGGTTGTTGTCGCATTATTTTGGTGCAAGGGGGAATGCTTTTTGTAAAAGAGATATGACTTGGGACAACAATCCAAAGGAGACTAAATTGGAGGATGGAGCCATGGTTTCAGAGCACTTGGAAGAGGAAATTTTGGGTGATTATGATGGTGATCATATTCCTGGAGGAGACATGCCACCCCCATCCACTAGCAGCATTCCAGATACATCAATTTTACCTTTATCTTCATAGCGTCCATTGTCATGTGGGGGCCATTCAGCTGCTGGTCATTTTCCACGATCACTTCCACTTGCTCCTACTCTTCTTCAAAGATCATGGGAGAAGAAACTAGAAGTTTTTCGTGGCAAGAGGAAAAGTTAGAGCATAGTACTTAGTACTTGCTAGTAGCTACTATATACTAGATCTCTTTTTTTGTTTCTTGTTTAGAAGTAGTCTCTGACTCTATAAAACTTAGTACTTTGTCTTGACTCTTTATTATGGCTTATTCTGTAAACAATGAACTTATGAACATTATATGACAGTTTACCTTTGAAATTTGAAGTTTGAAGTTTGAAATTTGAATTTTGAAGTTTTGAACTACTAACTGAATCTTACAATTCTTTGGTAATGAATATGATGCTCTAGAGTCTAGACTCTATTTCATTTTGTGGTTGATGTTGTCTGTTACAATCTATTGATGAAAAATGTTTATGATTGATGTTATATGTGTACTAGATGGTTGATACTTTAATGATCATCACTAATCAATTAGTTAAACGATCTTATATCTATGTTTTCTTGTTTTTTGCAATTGATTCAACATTCTGCATACTTTATATAGATATAGATATAGATATATATATATATGTGTGTGTGTGTGTGTGTGTGTGTGTTAAGTATTATATAAAAACGCTACCGCTCCCGCTCCCGGAAATTTTTGTAAATTGTTGCTCTCGCTCCCACTCCTGCTCCCGCTCTCGCTTCCCAATTCCGCTCCCCACTCCCAACAGCCTTGTTCCAATCTATTGGATGTCTTTGGCTTGGATCCCAAAAGGGATCCTCGACAAAATTCAACAACTCTGCTACAAATTCATATGGGCAGCGAACCAGGAGAAGAAAGGAATGGCTTTGGTCTTCTGGAAAAATCTGGCCATCCCTAAAATTCAAGGAGGTTGGGACCTCAAAAATATTTTCCTTTTTTCCAAAGCCCTGGCAGCCAAGAACGTATGGAGACTCATACAGGGAAAGGGTTTATGGGCACAAGTGATAAAGGACAAATATATCAGCCATCTCTCTCTTGAAGACTGGATCCGTACCCCAAATAAGAAAACTTCATCATCTGGAAAACCACCATTGTGGATTTCCCCCTAATTCGAAACTGGGTAATCTGGAGAATTGGAAAAGGAGAGAAGGTTCAGCTTGGTCTTGACCCCTGGGTGGGAAGTAAAGACGAGCATCAGCTACCCATACCTCTCATCCATGATCTTAGATCAAAAGGTTTTTTCACCATTCATCAAATTGCAGTAGGGCAAGCTTTGTATTCCAGACATCAACAATGGCTTACCTGGAGAGACTTGGGCCTAAATGAAGAATATGCAGCAATCTGGACCTCTTACACTGGCTGTCTCAGGAAGTGCAATGTATACATCAATGAAGAAGAGGATGAACTCCTCTAGTCAACAAACCCAACAAGGGACTATAAACCGAAACTTGGCTATAATACTTTGGCCCTTGAAGGCTTTGACAAGCCCTCGTGCTAGTGGTGGAAAGCAATTTGGAAGTACAAATGCCCTGCCAACGCCAAAATATTTATGTGGCTATTGTTGAATAACAGAGCCTTAACCTAGGACTTCCTACAAAAAAGAAGTTGTGAGGGCCTGGGAAGATGTAGTTTATGTGAAGCAGATTCAAAAACAAATGTTCATCTTATCCTCCATTGCCCCTTCACCAAGCAAATTTGGGGAAAAGTTGAAGGCCTTAGAGGTCTAATTTCAAAATGGCAAGGAGACTCAATTGAAGTGGCCTTAAGAAAATGGCACAAGGACAAAGGGACAAAGTCTTTGAAAACAAGGACACCCTACCTTTCAAGTGTGCTTCACAAAGTTTGAACATCTTAAGACCTTTCCCTACTAATCCACCAAAGAGCATGGAACACTGATATGATCATTGACACTCATACTCTATGGGCCATCTTCGATGGAGCTTCCCATGGAACCCCACCCCGAGGACGAGCAAGGGGGGAAATCTTCCTCACACAAAACCATTCCCTCGATTTCAAAGCTGGAACAGGCCCTTCAACAAATAATTTAAGTGAGCTTGCAACCCTAAAATTGACTCTACTCCTAGCTAAGGAAAAAGGACTCACTCATCTTCAAGTCATGGGAGACTCCAAATTGTGATCAAATGGATGAGTGGAGAAGCTGAATCGAGGAACTTTGTATTATAGCCCCTTTACAAAATGTAAAACATCTGCAATCCACATTTACACACATCACATTTTATCATATATACAAGGAAAACAACAAGGAAGCTTATGGGTTATCCAAGGATGGCCTCGACCTACAAGAAGGCATTTGGGAGGTCAAGGACTCCCAACAGGGACACATTTTCACCTATCTTCATAAATCCTGGATTTAGAATCCTATCCGTTTTCTAAAATGAACCTCTGATTTTTTCACAGTGATAATTTAGGAGTTTGGATGACATGCTTCAGGACCTGTGAAGACTAGTTTGCACAGAGTTATTGAGACTTTCTATGGCTCATGAAAATGATTGGGTGGAAAAACCCCCTGTATATGTAATTGATATTAGAAATTTTGTAAATGATACTAGAACTTCTATAATTTCCTCTTATTGTTGATTACAACAACAAATTTTGAACCAGTCTTTAGACCTATCGATCTTCAGTTTTTGCTCCTTCAAGGATGAAAGAAATATCCTCTATGGTATTCTGCACTTGTAATTTTGCTACTCTCGAATAAAATTAATTATTTTTTTTCCGAGGAAAAAGAAAGAAGAGGGTGATGGCAGTCAGAAAGTGGGAGAACGGTCCAGGGGAATCAGTTGGAAGTCTACCTTCAAAGAGAGGATGAAGCAAATCAGATTGATGACCTATGAAAGTCCCAAAACTGGAGCAGTGTTACTTTGCTGAACACTGAACAAGAATGTTCTACACATTTTGTAATCATTCTTTAGTTGTTGAATCAAGTTAGGCTGTCATGAATTTTATATTCAAGGGGGTAAATAAAATTTAAAAAGTATCATATCATAATAAGGAGGTTGTTAGAATAAATAACAATCATTAACATATTAGAAGTTCTAATATAATAATGTAATGATGTGTAATAAAGGTCATGATGTTCAGTAACCAATTAAATAAATGCAAGACGTGTTAGTGTTGGTAGTTACGGGTGATTAGGTAGTGCAACTAGCTAAATCTTAAATAAAAAGATGCTAGCACATCCTATCCTTGACTCTATTTGAATAATATTTATATATTTTACACCTCTCGTGTGTTACCCCCCAATGCCTAGGGGTAACTAAGAGGAGATCATGTTTCATGGCCCCCAATGGAGACAATGATCCCGACCATGATGATGATCAGCATGTCCACAAATGGCAGTCCAGCAGTCGCCCCTCAGATTGCCTCTTAGAGCTACAGATTAACCAAGCTCATCACATCCAGACAACTCAGTGTATAGGAGATGGTAAGCCAGTGTCACCATGAAGTATGTTAGTCCTCCTTTCATGCAAAGTGTTGTGCTTAATTTGTTGGGCATATGGATGAGGGTCATTGGTTGAAGTTGGATAATGGATCACTGGCTTGGGAAGTTGTGTTTGTTGCCTCGTTCCACCTTGGTAGCTAGCTTATGTGCCCTAGTCCCGTGTTATCACCGCCAAGGGAAAAGGGGTACAACTGGGGGGCCCTCACAAGGGTAACGTTATTCTCCCCACCATACTTAAAACTTTCCATCCTGGAGCCTATCATAGTGTACTAAACTTTGGTAATGGGTTATGGTCTGTTCTCTCATGAGAAGAAGGGGTTGAGCCGTTGAAGGCCCAGAGGTTGATGCAGCTGCTATATATGTTATGTAAAGAATGATAAAGGCCACCTATAAAAGCCACAGGCCAGCTTGAGCTCTACCCCCTCTAATGGTAATCGCCCCTTGCCTTGATGCACAAAATGCACACTTATAACAAGACCATAGCCCAGTAAGAAAATGAAAGAATAAAAGCTTGAAACCTGCAAAGGGAACTTGCAAAATAATAAATGGGTATCAAAAGGCAATTAAGGGATTTGGAATGCAAAAAGTACTAAGGAAAGTGTATCTCAAGCAGCAAGCGCTCCCTCTGCAGAGGCGCTCATATAAATAGATTTAATGACACCATAAGCCATGAAGTAAGCCCAAATTCACACCACTATCACACTTACTCTTGAAGGGTTTCTTTCTTTCATTGTTTCCCTCGGGACCTATCTGATGTATACAAATAAACTCCGATTCATTCACGAGATCTAAAAACCATACAAACACACGAGAATGGAAAATAACTCTCTTTTATTCCTCCTCCATCCTGACTATTACAATGGAAGTTCAACCCCTTATAACTACTATCTGAGATTTTCAAAAACAGCGAATTTTAGAAAAAGAACTAATTTTAGAAAATTCTCGCATGACTCTAAAACTGACCAATAACTAAAATCTAACTAAAGCGACACTATTTGTCAACTCGCTTTTTTTATTAGGTGCATAAACTAAGAGATAACTGATAATTACTAATTTAAAAATTCCCACAAAAACACTAAAACCCCGATTTGAGGCCTTATATGAAGGAATTTGGCCCAAGAAAAGTGTCGAAACAATGTATGCTTAGAAAGATCAAATCGGCATGGCAATGAACTCTTTGAGACGCAATTCCCTGTAAAATTTCAGCCCAAACAAATAACTGAGTCAAGAGTTATGACCCTCAAAAATCCCTGCATCATTCTCCTCTGGTTGAAAAGAACGCAGCCCCTGCAAGTTACTGTCTTCAAATTGTTGTCACTTAATGGGATCTAGGTTCAGCAAGTCCCCCTCTGTAATCCATGTACTCTCTATTGGTGCTACACCTTCCCATTAGATCAGATATCGATCGTATTGGCCTTGTCGAGTATGATGGGTCTTCTTATCTAAAATATGTGCAATATTTTCCTTTTTCTTGCTCGAAATGGCCTAATGTTGATCCACCTTCGCCTCACTGTCATCGCCTAGATTGTCCCCATGGAAGATATATAAGTCAAAAACATTAAACACAAGGGAAATATCGAGATCAGTTGGTAAATCGACCTTATAAGCATTTTCGTTAATTTTCTTGAGAATCTTGCAAGGACCAATTTTCTTATACTTCAATTTGTGGTATGTTCCTCTAGGAAACCGCTCTTTCCATAAATAAACCATCACCAAATCAGCTTCATTGAATACATGGTATTGTCAGTGAGCATCTTTTATAATTTTGTTTTGTTCATTACTGGCCTGCAGTTTTTGTCTCACCTGTTGCTGCAACTGTTGAATGTGTTCTGCAAATGCTCCAATGCCTACATGTGAAGAATCGCGGTCTACCTCAAACACTTTATCAAAATCCGGTAAGGATAATATAGATGCCTCGGTTACCTTCTTTAAAAACTTAAAACTTTCCTCAACTTCATTGATCCACATGAATGTCTTGCCCTTGGTGCAATCTGTTATGGGTGCTACAATACTACTAAAATTTCGAATAAATTTCCGGTAAAAGGTGGCCAATCCATGTAAACTTCTTACCTCCGTTATGCCCCGAAGACTAGGCCACTCCAAAATTGCTCTAACCTTCTCTGAATCCATCTTGACTCCTTCTGTTGAGATGACAAAACACAAAAATACCAAACTTTCTTGCAGGAACCTACATTTCTTCGAGTTTGCATAAAGCTGATGTTTTCTCAACACATCCAATATAATTTTTAAATGTTGCAAGTGATCTTCTTTGTTGTTACTGAAAACTAGGATGCCATCAAAATAAACAACAGCAAACTTACCAATATAAGGTCGACACTTTCATCAACCACATGAAAGTACTAAGTGCATTGGACAGCCCAAATGGCATCACCATCCATTCATATAATCCATCCCTGGTCTTGAAGGCAGTTTTCCATTCATCCCCTTCGCGAATCCGAATCTAGTGGTATCCACTTCGCAAATCAACTTTACTAAAATATTTAGCTTCGGCTAGCACATCCATCATGTCGTCCAAGCGTTGTATGGAAACTGATATTTGATGGTAATTTAATTGATTGATCTACTATCTGTGCACATCCTCCACGTATTATCTTTTTTTGGAGTCAACAATGTCGGTATAACACAGGGACTCATGCTTTCTCTTACCACACCTTTCTTTATAAGTTTTGTTACTTGTCGATTGAGCTCTGCATGTTGTGTGGGACTCATCTTATAGGATGCCTGATTAGGTAAAGATGATCTTGGGATTAGATCAATCTCATGTTGAATATCCCTCTTTGGTGGAAGACCGTCAAGTAGTTCATTAGGGATAACATCAACATATTCTTCTAGTACCTTGGCCACTTTAGCAAGGATTGGTATGTCTTCCTCGGCTCCTTTTTGCATTATTAATGCATAGCAAAACCTTGTTGCCTTCGTTTCCTTAACAAGCTCTCTTTTCGACAACATATTTTTAGCTTTCCCTTCATCCTTAAGGGGCAATAAGACAGCTTTCGATCCATCCTTCCAAAAGGTGTAGGTATTATTTTCTCCATCATGCATGACTTTTATGTCATATTGCCAAGGCCTCCCCAATAACAGATGACATGCATCCATCGAAATGACATCACACCATACTTCATCTTTATACGTCTTACCGATGGAAAACTTGATCAAACATCTTTTATTAATGGTGACTCCATTCCCCTTTTTGAACCATGCAATTCGATAAGGATGGGGATGTGTTTCACAGCATAATTTCAACTTATCTACCATCTCTTTGGAAACCATATTCTCACAACTGCCACTATCAACAATAACTTGACATACCTTTCCCCTGAAAGTACATCTGGTTCAAAAAATATTTGTTCGAAGCCAAGAATCTTCATTGTTGCTACTTTGCCTTTGCTCTTTTTTGGGAATCACCATTGACCTCTGTATCATGAGATTCTCCCCCATATCGGACAGGACTTCAGATTTAGCGCCTTCTTCATTCTCAGCTTGGGCCAAGTTTAAACTAGGTTGTTGTCCTTGCTTCGGCTCTTGCAAGTTATAATTTGGGCATTCAGAGGCTCAATGACCCTCTACACCACACCTAAAACACACATAAGGTCCTCCTCTACCACCATCGTAACCTCTACCCCTCTGAAATCCTCTTCCTCATCACTAATTCAAGTTACCTTGTCAAGTATCTTCTACTTTCTCAGTTGCTTGAGATGATCCCCCTTTGCCATAGTTAAAACCACCCCATGAGGAAGACGATGTACCCCTCCTTGCTCCTCTATTCCTTTGAGCAAATTGTCGGTTTTGTTTTTCCTCGGCCTTTAAGGCTAACTGGTATGCCTCTTCCACATTGTGAACCCTATGCATGCTCAATTCATCTTGAATAGAAACTTTTAAACAATTTACATACCTTGCAGCCAGTTGCTCATCAGTTTCCTGGTGATCCACACGAATGAACAACTGATAAAACTCGTTTGTGAGTTCCTCCACGGTGGACAGGTTTTGCTTCAAGTTCTAAAATCTACGAAAAAGAGACTTGGCATAGTCCAAAGGCAAAAAATATTCTCGCAAATTTTTTCCATCTTATTCCAGGTCCTAATTTTGTCTTTGCCTTTTTTTTTCTATCTTTCTGCACATGATCCCACCATATCATGGTGTGACCCTTCAACTTGGTGCATGCAAATTTCACCTTATTTTCCTCTGTCATAGGCTTCCATTCAAAAAATATTCCATGGCGTTCAACCAATCTATTAACTCCTTTGGTTTAAGACTCCCTACATATTCTGAAACTTTTTGTTTTGATCCCATCATTCCTCCCTTCTAGAGCCCTGAGCATCCTTTCCTCAAAATTCATGCGCTCTAATTGGTCTGTCTCCTCATCAAACACTTCTCTTTGTATTATTCTCTGACTAGCCAGCACGTTTGTAAGGTCTGCTACTTAACTTTAGAGGTTTTTCATATCTCTACGCATCTGAGCAAGACCTGCTCTTCCTCTTCCTCTCCCTCTCCCAACCATCTTCCTACTCTGATACCAGATGATGTAGCCAATAAACTCTAATTTATTCACAAGATCCAAAAACCATGCAAACACACAAGAATGGAAAATAGCTCTCTTTTATTCCTCCTCCATCCTGACTATTACACTGGAAGTTCAACCCCTTATAACTACTATCTGAGATTATTGAAAACAGTTAATTTTATAAAAAGCAGCTAATTTTAAAAAATTCTCTCATGACTCTAAAATTGACCAATAGCTAAAAGCTAACTAAAGAAACTCTATTTGTTAACTCGCCTTTTTTATTAGATGCATAAACTAAGAGATAACTGGTAATTACCAATTTCAAAATTCTCATAAAAACACTTAAACCCCAATTTGAGGCCTTATATGAAGGAATTTGGCCCCGAAAAAGCGTCCAAACGATGTCTAATCTAAAGGATCAGATCGACACGGCAGTAAACTCTTCGAGACGCAATTCCCTATAAAATTTCAGCCCAAAGGGATAACCAAGTCAAAAGTTATGACCCTCAGAAATCCCTGCATCACTATCCCTCTACCTGGGTCTTTTATTTCACTATCTTGGTTGGCACACCTAATAGGGTTGAATGAAGGCCCTCCTATATTCAAACTTGCCAATTCACATGAGATCCTAGGCTAGTGTGATGCTTGAAGGGGATACTGAGGTGAATTGTTTACATGGCTTATATCTTAAGTAACAGCTTACTTTGCATGACTCAAGGACTAATATTTCTTATGAACATTGGATTATCTTGTCTTA
>SNQJ01S0044441.1:104602-115715 GCA_010110895.2 Picea sitchensis | reverse complement strand
AATTGCCAACATAATCAATGGTAAGGAAATCCCAACGCGTAAGCAAAGACTTCATAGTATCACATATAGTCTCCCCTCTTCGCATAGTTTCTTGGACTAAAACTAGATCTGGATCAATCTTCCCAATAAGATGTTTCAGGTGTTAATGATTGCAGTTGCACGAGACATAATCCAGGACATAGATTGATTGAGTCGACATGAGAGAGAGCCCATGAGTTGGGTGTTCCCATGAGATGGGTATGTGGTTCCTATCTAAGACAGAACTGGAAGGTTGTGTTGACCTCCTCTGTGCAAAGATTTGAGATGATACTCCAGATGATTCTCATGTGTAACACAGTGAGAAAGAAGATATGTTGAGTTGGACGTGCTTGTGGCTTAGCATGGGTGAATGTGTGGAAAATCCCATGAGTTGGGTGCATCGTTCTGAGATAGAGATGAAACAATGTATTATCATCCTCTAATCAAAGAGTTGAGATGATGTACTCTAGATGATTCTCTTGTGTAATGTAGTGAGAAAGAAGATCTGTTGAGTTGGTCGTGCCTGTGGTTGAGCACAGGTGAACGTGATCCTAGTGGTTGAGCACTAGTGAGTGTGGTTCTCCTGTGAGACGCAGTGAGATAGAGATGTGGACATCCCCGTTGCTGAGCACATATGGATGTGCCCATAGTGGTTGAGAACTAGTGGGTGTATGAGATCCCTTGCTATATTGTTAAAGAGTCAGACTTACTTGTAACCCTATTTGTGATGTAAAGGGTACAAGTCGGCCCCACCATAAAGTGAAATAAAATTATTGTAAAAGATAATTAATATGGTAATTATTAATTTATTATGATTTATTGAGGTCAGCCCTATTGTGCCAATAGACACTATTGTTGACAGGTTCAGTCTAATATAAGTAAATTTAAATTCCCCATTGAGGAATCATATCACAAGTGTGATTTTCGAAATTTCAACAAACACTTGTTCTTGGGAAAAGTGCACACCTCTCTTGGGTGCTAGTCTTCTAGGGTTTGTGAAGCAACCTTTTGTGTGCTAGTTGTTTATGGTGGTGGAGGTCTTTCTCTTGAATAATATAACAAAAGATTGGTTGGGTTTTCTTCCCTTGTTGAGAAGGGTTTCCCGGGATACTTCTTGTGTACTTGTGCATGGTGTCTCTTCTTGTGATCTTGGTTGATGCAACAAATTTTCTATGGTTTAAGTAAAAAGCTAAAGATGAAATGAAATTCATGCTTAAACCTAGTTTATTGAAAAATCAACATGGAATCAGAGCATAGGTCTTGAAGAACCCATTTCATAAGCATCTACCAATCATCATCTCAATTATGCAGAACTGTACGACCCTTCTAGGGTTTCCATAAAATTTGTACGACCCTCCTTTCTGAGGTGTTCTATCCCTTAATACTTGGACGTAGGGGATAATTTTGGCATAGGAGAGTACGGCCTCCTCCAACGCACCTCCAGAGACTCTTAGAGTGAAATTCCGAGCATTTTGAAATTTTGGCCCTAGGGTTTCTAGGGTTTCATAATTTTCTGTAGATTTTTGGTTTTAAGGTTTCTGCAGCTCATTGAAGGAGACTTTTCAACTCACCAGTATTTCTGTGAAAATATTAATGCTTATTGTTGGTAGTCATAAGCCCAATAAAACCTAAAAGTGCTATCCTATCCTATCCATTAGGTTTTCTAAGACCAGTTGGCGAGAGTTTGTGAAGAAATTTGAAAATATGAAGAACAAGACCTTAGTGGAAGATAGGCTTAATGGATCAAGCAACTTCAGCTCTTGGAAGTCAAGGATTTAGTTCACCCTTGAAGAAGATGATATTTTGAGTGTGATACAAAAGACTTTACCAGAAACAACTACCGATGAAGAGAAGGAAATAAGAAGGGAAGAAGATGTCAAGGAAAGGAAAATAATCATCTACTCAGTAATAGATCATATCCTACCTCGTATTTCCAACCTGAAGACAACTTATGAAATGTATGAAGCACTGAAAGATATGCTTGAAAGTGACAACACCCTCAGAGCCCTTATCTTAAAGGGCCAGCTTCAGAGTATCAAAATGACAAAAGGTGATACAGTTGTGTTGGCACAGGGGCAGACCTAAGGTTCAGCTCCAAGAGCGCACAAACAAGCCCTAACTACTGGCCCTTTCGGCAACACCTGCGAAGCATATGCAGTCTTACCTGAAGCAGTTATGACAGGGTTGCAGGACAGAGATGTCTACAACCAAAGGAAATGTCAAGTGGATCTAACACAAGAACAACACAATGTTCATATATCACTTATCAGCTTAGATCTATTCTGCACATCTACTTATAATATCTAAAGCAGTAATGCAATCACAATATATCAATGACAGAGATAAAATACCAGTCACACACAACACAATGTGTACGTGGTTCACCCTCTCTATAGGGCTGTGTCCATAGAACTGTGCTTTATAATATATTAAGATGAAGCATACAGTTCTTGTCTATGCTCTTAGCTAGCAGATCTCTTCTCTTCTCCTCTCTTTCTCTCCCCTCCCTGCACACCCAGCTGTAGGGTTGACCTTCACACCCAACTGAATATCTTACAATACCAGAAGGCTCTCACACTTAGCACTTCTCTCTCACACAACAATAATCTTTCACAACAATACCACTAAATCGATAGCAATATCGTACCAACCCAAACTAGGCCCTCATGACCTTTATTTATACATTACAATAACTCACCGACAACCTTAGGCTGAAACCTAGGTGTCCAAAACCCTAGATACCAAAACGCTAGGTGTCTAAAACCCTAGGTCAACTTGACCCGTATTTTCAGGGCTTCGCCAGCTTGTCTTTCCTTTCTTCTCATGCAGTGCTCCAAAGCATCCAACGGTGGCTTTTTCTGCTTGCTGACTTGTCCACGATCTTCCTTCCTTGCTTATCTGTCATTCTTGATCTCCTCATCCAACAACTTGCTTTCTCGGACTTCACTCCATATTTTCTACTCTTTTTCTCACTTCGACCCAATAAGAGTCATTTTGTCTTGCGCGAAGTTCGCATTCTCCCTTTTCTTCCTTGATCTTCACATACTTCCATACCCAAGGGCCAACAGGCCCCCAAAACTCACCTGTGACTCGTCCCGAGGCACTTCAGATCTGAGCTTCCTATTTTACTTCGATTCTTGAATGCATAGTGTAGCCTCTACTTTATGCTCCATGCCTTCCCCTTGTGCAAATTGTCTTTACTGTGTCTAGTACCCAGTTTCAACTGCACCTGGTACCTAGACCATTTTCTTCATGTTTTCACTGAGAGCTGCGAGGCAGCTAGTTGTCATAATACAACTTCAGCCGACTCCCATTCACTAATCCTTCCTTCCACTCCCCATTCAGATTCTTCAATTGCGCAGCTCCTCCCTATGTAACATAAGCGGTCTCATATGGCCCTAGCCAATGCGTTCTGAACTTCCCAGGATGTTTTATGAACTTGTTGTCATATACCAATACTAGATCACCTTGTTTAAATGTATTCTTCTTGATGTGCATGTCATGGTAGGCCTTCTCTCTTTCCTTTTGTACTTGTTGATGGAATCCTGCAACAAATATGTCTTCCTCCAATTCAACCAACTGTGCAAGCCTCTCTTGAACAATGCCAGGGTCATCCATTTCTGTAAAGGCAACAATTCTCAGGCTTGGTACCAAATATTCCATTGGAACAACAACTTCAAGACCATATACCAACTTGAAGGGAGTCTACATTGTTAGTTTCTTACAAGTGGTCCTATAGGCCCATAATACTGTTGGTACTCTTAAATCCCAATCATCCCCATTCAAACTACAAATCTTCATCAACGTTGTCTCCAAGATCTTATTGAATGCTTCAACTGTCCCATTTTCTTGTGGATGGTACGGTGTGCTCTTATGATGGTGGATTGCAAATTCTTCTGTCAGGGCTTCAACTCTCTTATTGATGAAATGTGTTCCTTGATCACTCATAAGGATCTTTGGGCATACAAACCTAGTTATGATGACATCAAATATGAAGCGTGCAGCTGTAGTGGCACTACAGTCCTTGAGTTCTCTTGCTTCAACCCATCTAGTCAAGTACTCTGTAGCAGTAATTATGTACCTTGCTCTTGTACGCTTTCCTAATGGATTTATAGGTCCAACAAAGTCAATGGCCCATTTCTCAAATTCCTGTAGGGTCATTTTTGGTGCCAATGGAATTTCATCTCTTTTGGATGGTTTCCCAACTCTTTGGCATACATCACAGGCTCTGGAATAGTCATTAGCATCTATGTGTAAGGTAGGCCACCAAAGGACAACTCTAAGAACCTTTTGCACAGTTTCTTTTCTTGCATAATGTCCTCCTGCGATGCCTTCATGAGCTTCTACAAGGATCAGTGGTCGCTCTGCCTCCATAACACATCTTCTTAATATCTCATTAGGTCCGATCTTGTATAGATGTCCAACTATAAGTGAGAAGTCTGCAGCGCGCACTACTAGTTGTTTCTTTTGAGGAATTGTGTACTCACTAGGTGCCATTCCTGTTGATAGGAACTAGACTATCTCTGTGAAGTGGTCATCGATATTTCTAATGGCCAGTAGTTGTGCATCCGGTAGTGCATCCTCTAAACTGGTCAGCTCTTCACCATGTTACAACCTTGACAAATGGTCAAGATATTTGCTCATTCTCCCTGGCTTCACTATGATCTCAAAATCATATTCTTGAAATAGCAGCAGCCATATGCATATCCTTCCCCCCAACATTGACTTGTTCACTAGGTATTTCAGCACGGAGTGATCATTAAACATTTTGAAGTGTCCTCCCAACAAGTAGTGGTGAAATTTCTGCAATGCATACACCATGGCCAATCCTTCTCGCTCAGTGGTGGTGTAGTTGATCTCAACAATTGATAGCTTCCTGCTAGCAAAGGCTAACGGGTGGTCAATATCTCCTTCTCCTGGTTGTGCTAACACCTCTCCTAAAGCAATGGAAGATGCATCGACATGCACGTGAAACTCCTTGGTCCAATCTGGGAAAACCAGAATGGGCGTAGTAACCATTTTGTGTTTCAGTGTATCGAAGCTATGCTGGCATTCCTCTGTCCAACCAAAATGACAATATTTCTTCAAAAAATTTTCCATGGGTGCTGTGATTTGAGAATATCCTTTGATGAACTTCCTATAATATCCTGTGTGTCCCAACGCAGTGCATAGCTATTTGACTGAAGTAGGAGGGGGTAGATCAACTATAATGACAATTTTGGATGGATCTACCAGCAATCCTTGATTACATACAATATGACCTAACAAAACTCAAAATGGTGAAAAGAGGATGCATTTCTTTAGGTTCAAGGAAATTTGAAACTGCCTGCATTTATCCAACATTAGCCTTATACATTCAATATGATTTTTCAATAAACTAAAAACAGTCCAATCCTCAAAATATGCTTCTAGAAATTTATGCAAAAATTCCTTGAATGCTTCGACCACCACTCTGGAAAATATGGTTGGGGCATTCTTTAATCCAAATGGCATCACTGTATACTGATAAGATCCCCACTATGTTGCAAATGTGGTCTTATGGCAATCTTCCTTGGCAATTTGAATCTGATGGTATCCTGAAAATCCATCTGTAAAAGAATATATGTCCTGGCCTCCCACATTATCTAACACTTCGTCAGTGAATGGTGTAGGGAAGGGGTCTTGCAAATAAGCATCATTCAGCTTCCTGAGATCTATGCATATTCTGATCTCTCATGTTTTCTTGTCTTGCACCACCATAGGGCTTATCCACTCTGACTCTTCGACAGGCTCTATAATCCCTACTTCCAACATTCTGTCGAGCTCAATTTTAACTTTCTCCTTATATTTAGGGTTTAGTCTGTAAGGTCTTTGTTTAACTGGTCTAGCATATGGCTTCAAAGGAATCCTCATCTCACCCGTAGGCCCTTTAATGCCCTTCATATCAGTGAACTTGGTTGGAAATAAGTCATGATATTCATACAGTAACTCTGTAATTTTATCAATGGTAGCAGCATCCCAATAATCCCCAACATTTGCAAACTTTGGTGTCTGCTCTGTTCCAATATTGACTTTCTTAATATTGATTGGTTGTCCAATGAATGGTAGCTCAACTCCTGGTCCTTCCAAATCTCTCTGGCCTTCTATTTCTGTGATGTTCACCTTCCTCGGATCATCGTCTTCATCAGTATTGATGTTGTAACAACTTTGCAATTTTTGGAGAGGCGCAAAATGTTCATCCTCTTCTTGTTCCAAAGGAAGGCTAGTGTTAGAATATAATGGATGTTCTCATTTTACCATCGACAATATCACTATTGTCACCCAACGATAGGCCGAAGACACCCTCTGAACACCTTAAACTTGATAGAGAATCACTTTGGAATCAAACCTTAGGCTAGATAGCCAAACAAAGGGTAGTGCACCTTTCCCCAAGGATAGTGCACCAAACAAGAGCTGATCAGATAGTCCAAACTATAACCAAGAGATAGTCCAAGCCAAAACATAATCTGCTAGTTGTAGCAGCTGCAACGACAACTCTCCTCCAGACTTGCGCACAAACTGGCTAACTGCAATGCGCACAAGTGAGCTCTGCAGTTCTAAGAATGCCTGCCAGAATGAAGACTCGCCTCCTATATTTATACTAATTATGGCTAATTTCCTGGGCCGACTTATCAATCTGGGTACCTATTTACTCATTATATATTATTTCTTATGGCTGACTTCTTCTCTTGGAGGCTATTAACCTAATACAAATTATCCTCTTGAGTCGACTTGTCTTCTAGGGTTATTAGCCAACTCATTAGGGTTTCTACTCACTTCCCGAAATATTCTATTCTTGTCAGGTTTACATGTGGAGGTAAATACCTCCCACAGCTACCATAATATCAACACTCCCTCCTAGCTAGGGAGGTATTATAGGTAATGGTCTTGAGAACAAACATGCCATTGACCAGGTAGCATAAACATAGGATTATGAGCACCATTATCACCATCAATGTCATCAACTACATCATCTCTCGAAACCATAATCCATTTGATTAATCAGACATGATGGTGGATAAGTCACTCACACCACAGAGTGACACAAGATCCATTCTTCTAATATGGACATATGTCTTAGGAGAATAAATGTTCTGAACCATTTTCCGTCTGGGAAATCTTTGTCCTTTTGTTAGTGCTTAGACTTGTCTTATTCTTAGGGATTGTGGTTTTGGTCTAGACCTGTGTTTTTGTTTGTCTTTTCCACCCTCTTGCAAACCCGATCACAGTTTTCCCTTCTCGGCATATATTTTCTTTGTCTGTTTTCCTTTTGTCGACTGTTTTCCCTGTCAAACATGCCCGAAAGAAATCATTCCCAAGCTTCTCTATTCTCCTTGAGGCTGAAGGTTTCTCCCTTTTCCCCATCACTAAACCTCCACCTCTTAAATCCTAAGTCTAGTCGGCCAAAACCTCCATTTTCTCTTTTCTGAAGCACGAAGAAAGACTAAGCAGTGACACAAATCAAGCGAGTGAGCAAAGACCAGTTTTCAATGGCAAGGATACAGCGATTGAGCATATCAACAGCCATCGGGTGATCGGCTATTACAGAGTCACACGGAGGATAGCATCATGCAGAGTCACGATTTCGTGAGTCGGGAGAGTGATGAAGCAGAGTCTTCAGAAGTCGTGAAGTCCAAAGTGAAGAAATCCTGAAGCCCGATATAATAGGGAGTCGTCCGATCTCATGGCAATAGGTGGAAACAGATCGAGCTTTTCGAGAATCCACGTTTCGGGGTTCTCGTCAACGCATATACCCACAGCCCGAAATCCCAAAACGCGAAATGCAAAAGTATCGGGGATAGGCCCATGATCCTAGTCGGTGATCATATGGATGAGGGGCCAAGGAGGCACCAACTCAATGAAGCCCTCATTGTGATTTTGGCAATCAAGATTCTCGAGAGCAAGGAATTTATCCCTTCCCATCGTCGATGCCTGAAATCCGCGAAGCACCTTTGGTTTTGGGGCAAGGTCACAACTCACTGTCATATGGGGAGAAGGGCCAAAAGAAAAGGAGGCTAGCCTCCAAGCCTTGGAAAGCTGGTGCACGGTCGTCCCCTGTACATTCAGTCTTGGCCACCCTTCATGGAGGAAGAAGTTAATGAAAGTTGAACGAGTGGTTGAAACCTCAGTTCAACCCATAAATGGAAGGCGTGGGGAAGGTCAAAAGCAATCAACTTGTGGTACCCCGATGGACAGTTTCCCTGCGAACATCATGTCGCCTGAAGCAGTGTCAGACAAGAAAATGTGTGCACAGTCTGCAAGAATATCATGCACACGTAAAGCCTTAAATGAAGTAGCTAAACGACTCTCCTGCTGTTAGGAGAGAAAATGGCTCTGAGTATATATGATCAATTTTGATATTCTTGTAAGCATCGATGGTAGAGCTAAGATCCCAATTGTAAATCTTTAACGAAGCCTCTGGTTCTATGGTTATAGACTGATATTTGAGACTTATTGTTTAATGGAAGCCAACCTCTTCCTCTCCTTTCTCCTCTAAATCTTAGATCCCGGGCATGGATGATCCAGTTAGGTGTTGTAATGACTATATAATGTATGTTTGATTATATTAGTTTTGCATCATTTTAAGTTTCTTGAAGTTTCTCGGATCTGAGAGGATCTCATATTTGAGGCTTTTCCCTTTTTAAAGGCTGTTGGAAAATCGGATGTCCAGAGAAGACTTTATTTCCTTTGTTTTTCCCTCCACTTACTCACCACTATGCAAAATTACTGGCTTAAATTAGATCAAGACCTCACCTGTCTTAGTTGTTCCAACCCAGTTTTCTGAGTTAAAACAATATTGTTCTGAGTTTACTTCCATTCAATCACCTTTTATAAACAAATTGTGACATTTAAACTGATGGGTATCGGGCTTGTCCTCATCGCAATCTGAGGCCAACTTCCGATGCTAACACCTTTGATCATCCATCTAGCTGATAATCATTTCCAACACTGTTGATCGTCTTCAAGGAAATCAGAAAAATATCATTCAATATAACACAAATATGTCTATCCATAGTAGTACACAACTATTATAATCCAATGGTACATTACCACACCAAGTAGCACACAATTACTTGATATGTGACGTATAGTCACAATCAATGGAACACATCCACCACAATATCATACATCTACTGTCTAGAGACATACAGTCTCCATAAAAATCATCTGATATCAACCTGCACAAAAAAACATTGTTATGATATAAACTGAATCATCTGGTCCATTCTTCCACTCACATCTGTGAGATCTTTGAAGAGCATCTTCCCTCAGAAGGTAAACCATCAATGATGATCTATCTTGACTATTCTTCTCAAGCAAGGAAGAATAATTGTCTCAATTTCTGAGCCTGGACCATTCCCCACCCTAGGCCATTCCTCTGGAACTAAACAAAGTGCAACCTGGAGAGAATGAATCTGCCCTAAGGAATGACTGTTCGGACCATTTCCTAAGGAAATGACTGTCCTACACCAGCCTCCAAAATAGACCATTCTTCTAAATTTCTCACAATTGTGAGCTTCGAAAGAATGATTGTCCGGCGAGGCGGGCTAGTCTTCTTGAGTAACCCTCAAGAAGAGAGACTGCCCTAGACCATTCCCCATGTTAACCACAATGGGAGATTGTTTTCTATGGTGCATCAACAATCCATCGAACCATTTTCATTACGAAAATGACCATTCGATCTGGACCATTTTCCGAACTAGAAAATGCTTGTCCTTCAGAAATCTCAAACTACTTTCCGAACTGGAAAGGAACTGCTCATCCTGGACCATTTTTCGAACTAAAAAATGACTGTTCATAAATTAATAACACATCATTGCTCCCTCCCAACCTAGGATTCATCTCTTCCTTTTTCAATAAGGAAGTCATCTCCACGAGCTCCATCTTGAGTACGCAAACTATTTCATATTGGACAGAAGCTTTACCAAAATTTCTTGTTATCTGCTTATCTATGGAGATATGTATTGGAGAACCACTTTCTCCTTTCTGGACTTCATCATGGAGAATTTAATGCTTGATCTCAAATGTACTTCAGTTTTTCTGGAACACTGGTTTTCTTTGAAGGATTCACATAACTCTGATCAATAAAGTATATCATTGTTGGATTCCTCTTTGGTTCCTGCTAGCTCACAACATCATGGCAAGGGTCAAACTGGAACATATCCAAGTGGTACTTCTTCGGCCATCAGGATTAGCGATCCATCATCCCGAGCATATGAGTAACCGTTTTGATACAATATCTCTGTTATAGAAAGTCTTCATCATGTTTCTGTTGTGCATTGGAGGTTCTCCACCAAGTTGTCTTCTTCCATCTGCATACAAGGGTCTCTTTCCGGTATACCTCAAAGCCTTGAGGTTTCTCTTCATACGCTCTTTGTTCAATTTCTCTGGAGAATAGTCTTTCCATTCATCTGATGTAGAACTCCAACCCATGGATATTGTGGATGATATAATGACTCATGTAGAGGTATGTATGGTTTACTGGAACAAGTAATCATCATAGTCTTCTCCCTCCATATGGGAGAACCTTTATTTCTGGATTTTGCAATGCTTGCGTTCATATAAATTGTTCTTCATCACAACTTTCAGGTCCTTTGATTGATTTCTTTTAGTGAGTTCATATCAGGCTGGTAATCTTGTGATTCTCGATACAATGACTAATTGTCCTGGATTCTCTTTCTTTCTTGGAATCTTCATGTTCTTCCTCATGTTTTTCTTTATCTCTTGAGTCCATGGAGTTTATAGGTTCCATTACCTAAAGATTCTACTTCTTTCTTTCATCTTAGGATCACGGATGTGGATGGACAACCATGGATACTTTAAGGCTTCTCTTCGAAGAAGAATTTTTCTAAGGTTGAACTGAACACATACTACTTTTCATGGTTGCTACCATGGATATATACTTCATCATCTTCAATGGATCATAGGATTAGATCCCTCCTAATTCTTTCTTCATGTATGAATGCATGCTCTTCTTGATATAATCGACTCTGTCCATCTAACAAAGTCCATGCTTTTGTCTGCATCCTTATTTCCTTTTGCAAGGTGTCATAAGTATTTCTCCAATTTATTCTTG
>SNQJ01S0044441.1:49833-64986 GCA_010110895.2 Picea sitchensis | reverse complement strand
AAGCCCTAATATTGGCTCATTACCCCTTAATTGGGGCATATTACATTAGTAATGTTATTTTATTTATGTCGGCTTTATTCCATTAGTTGTAATTATACCTCTTAGTCTCCTATATATACCAAGGAGACATTTTCATTTTGAATTATCTTGTACTTAAACATTTAAGTGGGGTAAAAGGAGGTTGCCCCCTCGAAGAGGCTTATTATCTGAAATTATCTCTTTTTCAAGGCATTGAGTACTTTTTCTGAGGTTTTTCTATGCTATATTGATATTTGGTTCCTAACATGGCCTTTTGAAAGGAATTAAAGTATTCCCTGAGGTTTTCCTAAATCATCCGCTATTTTTTGATGATGTAATGATCTTTGGTGTAGGTAATGTGCAGGAATTTCAAATGTTGAAGTCTATCTTGGACTTGTTTTTCTCTGCTATTGGCATGCAAATTAATGTGGAAAATTCCAATATGTTGACATGTGCTCTTAAGGAAGAGCTTATGTTTCATTTGGATGTTTTTTTAACATTTAAGAAAAAAAGTATTGAATTTGGCATCAAGTACCTTAGTTTTGAATTAAAATCATGTGGTTATATGATGGATAATTGGTTATGGGTTCCTAAGAAAATTCAAGCAAGGGTTTTGACATGGGCCTTCTTCTTTCTCTCAAGAGGGGGTCGATTGGTGCTTATAAACTTGGTGCTTAGAAACATTCTTGTTTACTAGCCTCCATAGCTAAGATTTCTAGAGGTATACTCACTAAGATTAGAAAAATATGATTTCAATTTTTATGGTCAAGCAAAAAAGATGCAACAAGCATCCTTCTAGTAAAATGAACTCAGGTTGCAATGCCAAAATTGTTGGGAGGTTGGGGAGTTAAATATATATTTTGGTTCAGTAAGGCATTAGTTTCCAAGAGCCTGTGGAGGGTCGCTCATAAGTCTATGCTTTGGGGTCAAGTGATGGCTTCAAAATACTTCCCAGGTAGATTGATAGTGGATTGGTTTCACAAGCCTAATACATCAATGGTTAATTTCTTTATTGTTTGGAAAGTGATGGTAGAAGCCTTTCCACTCATTGGAGAATGGATTGTATGGAATATTGGCAACGGAAAAGCATTTGTATAAGGGAAGATCCTTGGGAAGGTGATTCTATTACATGTAAATTATCTGACAGATTGATCTCGAACCTTTATAACTTAGGTATTTTCTCTATTTGGGAAGCAAAAAAGGAAGTTTGAAATGAGGTTGGAGACACTGTATGGAAGACCCTAATAGACCTGGGGTTGTAAGGGGGAAAAGTTGTTGAATGGTCCAAGTATGTGGTATTTCTAAAATCAAATTTTATTTGTTTAAGGGAAGAAGAATACGATTCTATTTGTTAGTCAAAAAACTCTAATAATAGCAAGTACATAGCTAAGTTGTGGTATCTATCGCTGGTAGAAGCAACTTTTGGGGATCCCGAGCGATGGTGGTGGGCTAATATTTGGAAAATGAATGCTCCTTTAAAAGTGAAATTGGTTTTTTGGCTTGATTTTAATAAGAAAATCCTTATGTGGGATGCGGGGATAAAACAAGGTTGGACGAGCCCAAGTAGGTGTGCGTTGTTGTTATAGCACAAAATGCCATGCCTATGCATTTGTTCCATGGCCTAACCCTTCCCAAAATATTCCTATAAATTTTCCTAAGTTGCCTCTCCAAAATCATTTAAAAAACATGCCTTATGAGCATATCCATGGGTTTCCCTACTGCTACGCGTAGACATTCATGACTCTCCAACTTGCAACCCACAGATGCCCTCAAAAATCATAAAAAATAAAATAATTTCATGTTTTCGGGTGGGTTTTTTGATTGGGCTCACTCCTCAATGTCCCCATGACTGTACACAACAGAATCCAACTCCCCCAACCTCTTGGGGAAGAGATAAAATCACTTTGAGGGATAAGGAGAGGTAAATTCCCTAGGTGCAATATTATGTTGCCAGCATCTAGCAAGCCTCCCTTTCCTATAATCCTCTGAGCAACACCCCCTTATTTATGGAAACTCCTTTTACAATATCTCTTTCTTATCTATATGGCTATTGGGTGTATCTTTATCCTATTTGGGCCATCCAAGGAAGAGTATAGTGGTTGAGTCAATGCTTGAGGGATTCTTGGAGGAACCCGGACAGCTGGCTTCAAGGTGATGTCAAAGGCGAGACAATGTTGTAACTGTTAGCACAATATTGGTTTATGCCTTAGCGTTGCATAAGTGGTGCTACCTAATATTTCACAGAGAACAAAATCTGCATTTCATTATTCGTTTTGGCAAATGAATACAATTGTTATGGGATTTTTGTTTGTTTTGGGGAAAATTGAAATTACATTGAGTTATTCCCAATATCCAAGTTCAAGCATCAGAGCACCCATGGATTTATGCTACCGAATTGCATGCAGAAACACAGTCGGGCGCTACCTACAGGCACTGCGTAATATTCTGGCATAGGCTAAATTGTGCAGAGTTATTCTGCCAGTTTTGAGTCACTAATTTAAAACTTGGATTATGAGCAGTTGAGGATGTATTTTTGAAAAATAAAGGAGGTTTTTGTTCATAAAATTCCAAATGACAAAAACCTCTCTCGGTTTTTCAAAATGTGTTTTGGTTTAAGATATATTGTATATAGAAGTAGGTGTTGCGTACTCTGCACAGTGGCGTTGCGTACTAATTTCCTATAGCGGTCACGGTTTTGATATTCGCTTTGTTGGGAGGTTGCCACATGTCAAGGAGAGTATTCTCAAGGATCATTTAGATATCAAGGGACACATGAACCTAAGATTTAACTCCATCAAAGGCCTCATGCATGNATGCTGAAACACCGCTGTGAGCAGATGCTGAAACACCAGGCTGTAGCATATGCTGAAACAGTGCTGAAACTGAATTTAGCATTTAAATTTGACTGAAAAATCAGCGAGACTGAAACTGGGTGGGATTTTGAAATATTAACAATAATTTCATGTTTTTGGGTGGGTTTTTCAGTTGGGCTCATTTCCCAACGTCCCATGCTTGTACACAACGGAATCCAACTCCCCCAACCTCTTGGGGAAGAGATAAAATCACCTTTTAGGGCTAAGGAGAGGTCAAGTTCCTTGGTGAAATATTATGTTGCCAACATCTAGCAAACCTCCCTTTCCTATAATCCTCTGAGAAACACCCCCTTATTTCTGGAAACTCCTTTTCCAAAATCTCTTTCTTATCTATATCTGATCAAGGTGGATATCGATGGCCACCCACCTATTCCAACAGGCTCAAAACATCCTTCTGACAATTTACTATTTTTAGCAGTTTTTCGGTTCCTAAATTTTGAGGGCCATTTTGAGGGCCTAAATGAAGTTTTTTCGAGAGAAAGCACCTTGATGATAGCCAAAAGTTGAGAATCTCGAGATGAATGCCACGACATACGCACGAGGTCGGGAATCTTGAGAGGAATGTCGCAACATGCCACTCTCCAAAAGGGTAATGGTGGCTCATTTGTATGAATTAGAGAACTATAGTATCATATTATATTGTAGCCATTAAACCTTTTCATTTATAGATAATTTATTCTTTAAAGCCATTACGATCATGTGTAGAGGGTTTCACCAAGCACCTCCAAATGAATATTTTGTTAGTGTTTTCTATATTGATATTTTTGGACAATGAAAATGCTCTAGATATATAAATTAATCAATCACTTGGGCATCAAAGTTAAGGGGTTCTTTTTCTCTCTTGGCATATGAGAAAAATGTGAAAAAGAAAGAAAACTATAAGACTATGTATATTCACTACTATAATATTACGTTGTAGCATTGTCATTCTCATCATCACTCAATGCATTTTTTTGAAAAAAATTAGGTTTGAATAATGGAAAACACAATTTTATAGGGGTATCATGACTTGTGTCAACTTTATACTAAAGTGATCTTTTTTTTTATGTCATATTTTTCAACTTGCATTTTTTGAGGTGTCACCTTATCGATGAAACACAAAAAAAAAAATCCCACGTCAAGTTAGCATTGTGTTGTGTTGCATATTATTACATAAAACACCCAAAGAGTCATGTATGTGTCGCGTTTGTGTCAGAAGCGTGTACATAACATCATAGTGTGTCAATATTTCCATTGAAATTTCAAATGGGGCATTGTTCTTGTGTTATATGTGTATCATATTAGCATCATGACAACACTGAAATAAGGAAATTTTGAGTCATTTTGCATAATATTTGAATCTTTTTAGCATCATATTTACATCACTCTTGTATCGTGTTAACTCCATATATGCATCATTATTATTCATTTTTACATCATATATGTATCCACCATGAGGAGTTGAGAGTAGTTGAGGTCCAGAGGTACATAAAAAAAAGAGGAAATGGGTAGGAATTTATGGGTCAGAGTTGAGGCCATCATGCTTGAGGAGCTCATAAACATCCATATAGCCCTACCATTTGACATAGAGTTAATGCCCATCCTAGAGGAGAAAAAAAGAGGGGCCATTGCCCATTTTGAGGATACAATAAAAATTTCAAGTGAAGGTGCACTCCAAGCATGTCAAGCTAGATCGAGTGGTCTTCCTCTTGATCTTCCTCTTGGTATTCCTCTAGATAGAGCCTTACTCCCCTAAAAAATTATAAGCTACCCTATTTAGGGATCGATTGTGCAAATAATCTTTGAGGAGAATCAAGTTCCAATGGATTGGACTAAGATTCAATCCTCGTTTCCTATTGCATTCCACACCTACAAGAGAGATAGATGAGGAAAGGGAAAAGGAGGAATGGAAGAGAATAGAGAAGAATGTAGGGTATAATGGAAAGGGTGCCATTACCCAATTTGTAGCCAATGACCTCAAACAAGCATGCAAGGAACAACATGAATGAGACAACAAAAGAGGCAAGATGGACAAGAGGATTATAGGTAGTATTTTTTTATTGCAAAAGGGTGTGTAATAATTTATGTTGGGGATGGGCCTCCAAATTGTATAATTTTGAGGTACATTTTGTAAATGATATGACCCCTTCTTGTAATACCCCCAGTTTGATCCCAAGATTAGCAATGTAAATATGTATACAATGAATGGTTGAAGGTCAGATGATGTAATATGTAATTGTAAATTCATAATAATAAAAATACATCACGAGTTGCAGACAGAGAAGGATGAAAAACATGGGGGGTTATGATTCCATAAGAGAGGAATGAAGAGAGGAGCTACTACAACTACAACAAATGCATGTGAAGTAATGGAGGTTTCATATCTCGTATATTTTCTCATTCTATAATATTAAATCATTGTTTACGACATAGAAATTTTAGGGTTCTATCCCTTACTTTGTGCTAGTTAGAATATTTGTGTAGTACTTAGAAAAAATCCTCTTATATTAGTCTTCCATAAAACCTTGTGGTGTATTCAAGTATCTAAACTTGAAAATCATTAGCAATAAATCTGAGAAGTCCCGCATTAAGTTTCCTTTGGGATAAAATATTTCAAGTCTGGATAAATCTAATGTGCTGAAATAGAAACCTCAATTGCTCATATATGTTGGTTATCTTTACACTTTGAATCTTAAATGAGACATCTTTGAGTTATTGATGCAAATCTGGTTTTAATTGGCTATTCAAGATGATTATAATTTGATCCTTTACGATTTCCAACACTTTCATACACAAGCACTTGTTTAATTCACAATTCACTTGGTAAGTTTGTGTTTAATCCTTGTTGATCAAACGAGAAATTGGCATAATTCTCACATCTTAAGGATTATTTAATTGTTTGAATAATGATTCATAATTAATTAAAGCTAAGATATCCCACTCCACCCACAAAATTTTAGCTTGAATTGAACATAGAGACGCCCCCTAGGATAGGTTTTCCTTAGTTTGAAGAGTGTGGCAAGGCCACCAAAGACACAATGGGTGGCTTGCTTGATAGTGACTCTAGTCTCTCCCATTGAGGTTAGGACTTTTTGTTGTAGGTGAGAGTTTGAGCGGTAACACTGGAAGGCAATGCCGCTAGCCTTCCTAGTCATAGGCTCTTATCTAGTATGCAGAGTGGGAGATGGACCAACAGTAAGAGTGGGAGAATATGCAATAATGGGGTGTGGTAGAGACATCTTCCTCCATAACAAAATCATGCATCATATATAGGTAATTGGTATATGTACACTTAAATTGATTGACAACTCCTTTTAAACAAGTAATATGTGAAATTAGACGATCGATTTTGAACTCCTAATTTACTAATTTACTAATATGTAAACAACTGATTTACTAATTTTTTAACTCCTTTTGAACTCATTTACTAATTTCAAAACAGATCCTCTAATTTCGTAATTATTGAAATTAGACGATCGGTTTTGAAATTCCAGCCCCGGTAGCAATCAATAATTAAAATAATGAGAAGGCATGATATACTATTTTAGCATATGGAAGTAATAATCTACTATTTTACGCGGTGATATGTCTACACGTGGATAGATGATATGTGTTCATACATTATATGTTTGGTTTAGAAAAGCGAAAATTTGTATAAAGTGATGTTAATGTGTTTACACAGCTTACGCAACAAAGCATTTGCACCGCTTACGCAACCACTTGAAGTTAGTATGAGAAAAATGAGTATCTTTCGATGCCTAGAGAAAGGGATTGATATACAATTATCAAATTAAGAAGATACTTTGGGGTTTCTTGATTAAATATAAGAAAAGTTAACGCGTTAATTTGGGAAATTTGATCATGATTTTAGGAAAATTGATATACATGGTGCATCTTTCATGTTATATCAAAGATACTAACTCAAGTGAGTTATGATTGTGAAAGCAACATGTATTAAGTTATTGACATTTCATGTTATATCAAAGATACTAACTCAAGTGAGTTATGATTGTGAAAGCAGCATGTATTAAGTTATTGACATTGGTAACTTGGATAATTTATATGTTTTGTAGTTGATCAATTTTATTATTATTATGGTTGTGTGAACGAATATTGTTATGTTATGTTATATAACATGACATGTGTTAAGAATATGTGTTTTCTTTTAGGAGGTTATAGGTTCAAATCCATAAGGGGTATGGTATGTGCATCTTTGTAGATTTTAGTAGTCAAATAGTTGAATGGAGGGGGTCCCTTGTCCCACAAACAAGGAGGTCTCATACACCAATTTGGTGTCTAGCTTGATCGTGACCTTAAAATTATATTATTATTATTATTATATTATTTTAGGAATTTTTTATCCATTTCTATTGATCATTATAAAATTTACAATGACAAGATATCAATTCAATTGATAAAAGCCTTCCTTGTAGCATTAAAGATGTAAATATTTTAATCGTCGGGAGAGAAATGCCCCAATTCGAAAGCACTACAACTAGGGTTTCCACAGGAGGGCACTACTGTAGAATACTAGGGTTTCTACAAGAGGGTGCTACCATAGGTGAGGGTTTTTTCTGGCAAGATGGCAGAGGTGGTTGCAGGTACTTTAGTGGATTACTCTGAAGATTCTCTCTTGGAGGGAGAGATCTTCATACAACATATAGGACCTTCTATTAACGATTTTATTGGTTGGGTGTGTCAGGGTTTTGAAGGAGATGTTGAAGTGGATCACATAGGCCCGGTTGGTGTCCATAAATCCTTGAAGGAGGCTCTATTGATCACATGTGAGAGTATTGGACGATCCATATTACCTGATAAGGTTTATGTACCGACAGAGGAAAAAGACAGATCCTCAATTTTCTGTCAGTGCGTGTGTGACGAGTGGAGGGGTGACAAAATTTTGGTAGAGAATGAGAAGGTATCTCTTTATACCGACCTTAATGGTTCTAAACTCTGTGACAGAGGTAGGGTTACTTCCTCGAATCGGGGGATTAATAGTTTTTCATAACTTGATTTCCCATTACCCGTCCATGAGGCCCCTAGGGATTACAATGGATTGATTGGCAATGCTCTGAATTTATCTCTATTGGAAGGTGGTTATTGTGAGAGGCCAAGTGATGTACAGGGAAAAAAGAGAAAGAAGACCCTAAAATATAAGGGAGGGAACATCTCTCTGGTGGTCAGGAAGGATATTGGCTTGGGAGATATTATGGACCTTGATGGTCGATCCTTAGTTGGGAAATTTATGGGTCGACGTATCTTTGCAAAGACTTTAGGAGCTTGGGTTAGTTTAAAGTGTGTGCCTCTTCTAGGATACACACCTAGTTGACATACTTTAGCACATGAATGGTTAGGCTTCATTTTTAAGGAGAGGAAGAATGCAAAAATTATTTTGAAAGGAATCTAGTTTTGGGACTCAGATGTTTTATATATTAAGCCTTGGTATCACCTTTTCGACCCGAGGGAGTCTATGTTGGAAAATTTTTCTATTTGGATCAAGTTGTCAGGTCTCCCACTTGAATGGTGGACTATTTATAGCCTCAAGGCTACTAGTAATATGATCGAAAAAACCCTAGCAGTGGATGATAACTTCTTAACTCTTCCTAAGTTGTTCATTGCTAGGGTTTTAGTCGAGATGGATATGTTTGGTGGTTTTTTTGAGTTAATTGACTTAGTAGTGGGTGGGCGCAAGTTCATACATATTCTTGATTATGTTAATGTGCCTTTTAGATGTGTTAAGTGCCATATGATTGGTCATGTATTGGCGAAGTGTAGTGTCTTGACAGTAAAAAAGAAGTGGGTTCCTAAGGTGTCAAAAGGACCTACAAATTGGGTTGAATATATGTCGGGGAAGGACAAAGTTACTGAAACTCTTTTTGTGTCTGAACTAGTCTCTAAGAAGATAGTGGGAGGGGATATTCTTCTGTTGGATTCTCAAAAAAATAATTTCTTTGTAGACCCTTCGATTGAACTCATAGAGGGAGGATGGGACCGTTCTATTTTTTCGGTGGCTACTAAAGAGGTGCATCCTGAGCCTACCAAGATTTCTAGCACACGGTTAGAAGTCATGTCTTTTTTCATGAACATATCGTTATGTTAAGTTCCTTTTCTTCTCCTCTTGTAGATACTTTAGGTCCTTTTGGAGGGGTTTGTGAAGATTTGAAGAATCTTAAAATATCAATTTTTGGGGTGTCAACTTTGTGTTTGGATCCCCCAGAGGTTGTTTTTGAACTAGTCCCTCCATCCTCATGTATTCCTAGTGAACTAGGATATGGGGGTTTGGAAGGAATTTCAAGAGGTAATCCTAGGGTTCCTGTAAAAGGGACTTCACCAACTCAGATTTATGAGGACTCTGTTTCATCCAACTCAAGGATTCAAGGAGGGGGACCCTATTATTTCAGACCTCAAAAGCCTCATCCTGGTGGTAGTTCCTCGATATATAATGGTCTAGATGTGGACTTGGGAGGGGGACTTGCACTTGCTAGATCTGGGAGGAATTTGAAACTGAGACATGCAGAAGAAAAATATTCGCAAGAAGACAAACAAGGAAGACAAGCCTTAATCACTAGGGTCCTTAGAGCACCAAAATCCCTATTTAGTGCTCATAAATGAAGATGTTTTCTCCAAACGCAAGGGGCATGGGGAGCCAAGCCAAGAGAATGGCTCTGATGTTGATTTTCAATAAACTAGGTTTAAGCATGAAGTTCATTTCATCTTTATCTTTTTACTTAAACCATAGACAATTTATTGCAACAACCAAGATCACAAGAAGAGACACCATGCAAAAGTACACAAGAAGTATCCCGGGAAACCCTTCTCAACAAGGGAAGAACACCCAACTAATACTTTGCTATATTCTTCAAGAGAAAGACCTCCACCACCATAAACAACTAGCACACAAAAGGGTGCTTCACAAACCTTAGAAGACTAGCACCCAACAGAGGTGCACACCTTTCCCAAGAACAAGTGTTTGCTGAAATTTCCAAACTCACACTTGTGATATGATTCCTCAATAGGGAATTTACCTTTACTTTTATTAGACTGAACTTGTCAACAATAGTGTCTATTGGCACAACAGGGCCAACCTCAATAACTCATAATACAATTAATAATTACCATATTAATTATCTTTTACATTAATTATCTTTCACTTTATGGTGGGGCCGACCTGTACCCTTTACATCACAAATAAGGTTACAGGTAAGTCTAACTTTTGAAAAATATAGCAAGGGATATCATACACCCACTAGTGCTCAGCCACTAGGGGCACATCCATTTTTTCTCAGCCACATGGATGTCCACATCTCTATCTCATTTTGTCTCACATGAGAACCACACTCACTAGTGCTCAACCACTAGGATCATGTTCACATGTGCTCATCCACAGGCACATCCAACTCAACATATATTCTTTCTCACTGCGTTACACAAGAGAATCATCTGGAGTACATCATCTCAACTCTCTCCTCAGAAGAGGCTAATACATCATTTCATCTCTGTCTCGGAACGATGCACCCAACTCATGGGATTTTCCACACGTTCACCTATGCTCAGCCACAAACACATCCAAATCAACAGATCTTCTTTCTCACTACGTTACACAGGAGAATCATCTGGAGTATCATCTCAACTCTCTGCACAGAGGAGGTCAAAACACTGTTCCAATTCTGTCTCAGATAGGAACCACATACCCATCTCATGGGCACACCCAACTCATGTGATCTCTCTTAGGTCAACTCAATCAGTCTGTGTCCTGGAGGATGTCTCACGCAGTTGTGATTATAAACACTCCCTCTCAGCTAGGGAGACATTCTCTATCAGGCCAAGTCTCACACGGGAGTACTCAAACTTCGTCTTGGTTGTAGTCATCAACACTCCCTCTCAACTAGAGAGGTATTCTCCACCAAGCCAGTTTCTCACGGAAGTAATTGAACTTCGTATTGGCAATAAGTTTGGTGAAGATGTTTGTAATCTACTCATGTGTAGGAAGGTATTGCACGTGTACTTCTTTCCTCTGCATCATGTCTCTAAAAAGTGATATTTTATCTCAATGTGTTTCGATCTATCATGAAACACATGGTTCTCAAAGAGCTTCACACAACTCTGGTTATAATCATAGAATCCATCTCATGATCAAGTAAATCTATTAGAAGCTTGTGAAGCCACACAACTTCGCACACTCAATGCTATATACTTTATTTCTGTGGTACTCAAGGTTGCAAATATTCTTTTCCTGCTACACCAGGAAACCATGGAAAACTTCAAGGTAAAACAACAACCGTATGTGCTCTTCCGGTCCACTGTACTTTCTGTCCATTTTGCATATCCCTGCAAACTCAAGTCTACACTAGAGGCATATCTCAGGTCATGTCCAACTATGCCTCATAGATATCTCAATACATGTTTCATTGTTGTCCAGTGAGTCTATCTCGACTGACTCATGAATTGGCTAAGTACATTCACTGCATAACATATATCAAGTCTGGGTTTAACCAGATACATCAATGATCCAATCAATTGTGGAACAATCTCGTCTAAATCATCATCATCCATTTTCTTCAAATCCATAATCATTGGTGTAGGCATGGATTTTCATTTAGTCATATTGAACTTCTTTAATATCTCCACTGTATATTTTCCTTGTCTCGAGAAAAATCTCATCAGTCTTTTGTCATACTTCTTGTCCCAAGAAGTAGTGCATTATAACCAGATCCTTTATCTCAAAATCAGAAGTCAAATCTTGCTTGTATCCAACAACACGGCTTCCTGAATAAGTCATCAAAATCAAGCTCTCGTCAACAAAGTAGTAATATAGGTTTGGATCAACAACACCTTTGCTGAAACCTAAACTCATCAAGAGTCTATCCATCTAATTTAGTTTCCAACTCATGGATGGTAGTATGGATGTACGTGTATTGGGCTTACTGGATCAAGTGTCTCATCATAGACAACTCCCTTTGTTTGTGGGAATCCTCTGGACACAGATCTCAGTTTGTATTTCTCGACACTTCCATCAGTTGCATGCTTGATTTTATAGATCCACTTGGAGGTCACTATAGACTTCCCTTCTGGTCTCGGAACAATGTCTCATACATCATTCTTTAAGACATACTGGTATTCTTCTATCATGGAATCTTTCCATACATGTTCACATGTCTCTTCTCCATGACAGGGATCCTCACAATCAATGAAGTAGCTCATGGCTGAAGGGTAGCTCAAAAATCTCTTTTGCTTTCTCGGGATGTCTGTTGAGGGACTTGTATGTTCCTCTGCCTTCTACAGAGTTTTATCAAGCCTAGGAAGGCCTTTTTTTTCCCTACTGCAAAATCTCTGGGCATATCAACTGGAGAAAATGGATCGAATGGAATAATGTTTGTCTCCCTCTGAACTTCTTGAAGGGGGAGAAGGTATTGTCTCTTCCTTCTTTTCATTTTGTTTGACTCTCTCTGATTCAAGTAACTTTCTCTGAAGTCTAAAGGAAGTATGTCTTCTTTTACTTGTTTGCTAGATCTTTTATGTGTTCATGTATTTTTCTTGACTAGCATAATAATCAATCAATAAGGTTTGGACTCTTGTACCAAGGATAATGGTCCAAGTCATGAGGGCTCCCACACTAGAGATAATACCCTTCTCTTATTAAGAATGAAACCAACTATAGTTTTAATGATCGAAAAATTTACCTGGATATGTAGTCATGTTCAATTATGTATTTGGTTTAGAGGAAGTACTTCTCCTCTCTCTTATCTTCATCCTTTTGAGGTGGGTCTGGATCAATGTCAGGGATGGAAGCATATTGCCTTCCTTTCTTCCTGGTTGGACAATTTCTTTCATAGTGCCCATATTTGTCACATATGAAGCACTCAATCTATGAAACATCTCTTCTTTGATTTTGACCTAAGGCTGATGGAGACTTCTCATCTATGAATGTTTGTCTGAAGTTTATTTTGAATCTTCTTCCTTTCTTTGCATGAAGTGAAAGAGCATGGTTTTCATCAGGGGAGTCTTCCACTCCTCTATTTATAAGTCTAAGTTCTTCTTGAGTACATTATGTCCACAGATGATCAAAAGTTGGTAACTTTTCTCTTCCACTGATGCTTTGAAGAAAAGGTTCCCAGTGTTTTGGAAGATTGTTGAGAGTAGATAAGACAAGTTCTTTGTTAGACATGATTTCTCCAATGGCACCTAGTTGTTCTTTGATCTCTGATATCTTCATAAAAAAGGTAGCAACTGTATCACCTTTTGTCATTTCGGTACTTTGAAGCTGGCCCTTTAAGGTAAGGGCTATGAGGGTGTTGTCACTTTCAAGCATATCTTTCAGTGCTTCATACATTTCATAAGTTGTCTTCAGGTTGGAAATATGAGGTAGGAGATGATCTTTTACTGAGTAGATGATTATTTTCCTTTCCTTGACATCTTCTTCCCTTCTTATTTCCTTCTCTTCATCGGTAGTTGTTTTTGGTAAAGTCTTTTGTATCACACTCAAAATATCATATTCTTCAAGGGTGAATTGAATCCTTGACTCCCAAGAGCTGAAGTTTCTTGATCCATCAAGCCTATCTTTCACTAAGGTCTTGTTCTTCATATTTTTGGATTTCTTCACAAACTCTCGCCAACTGGTCTTAGAAAACCTAATGGATAGGATCGGCTAGAACTTTTAGGTTTTGTTGGGCTTATGATTGCCAACAATAAGCATTAATAATGTCACATGAATATTGGTGAGATGAAAAGTCTCCTTCAATGAGCTACAGAAACCTTAAAACAAAAAATCTGCAAAACATTGTGAAACGCTAGAAACCCTAGGGCCAAAATTTCAAAATGCTCGGAATTTCACTCTAAGAGTCTCTGGAGGTGCGTTGGAGGAGGCCATACACTCCTATGCCAAAATTGTCCCCAACGTCCAAGTATTAAGGGATATAACACCTAAGAAAGGAGGGTCATACAAATTTTCTAGAAACCCTGGAAGGGTCGTACGGTTCTGCATAATTGAGATGATGACTGGTAAATGCTTGTGCAATGGGTTCTTCAAGACCTATGCTATGATTCCATGTTGATTTTTCAATAAACTAGGTTTAAGCATGAAGTTCATTTCATCTTTATCTTTTTACTTAAACCATAGTCAATTTGTTGCATCAACCAAGATCACAAGAAGATACACCATGAACAAGTACACAAGAAGTATCCTGGGAAACCCTTCTCAACAAGGGAAGAAAACCCAACCAATCCTTTGTTATATTATTCAAGAGAAATACCTCCACCACCATAAACAACTAGCACAGAAAAGGGTGCTTCACAAACCCTAGAAGACTAGCGCCCAAGAGAGGTGTGCACTTTTCCCAAGAACAAGTGTTTGTTGAAATGTCCAAACTCACACTTGTGATATGATTCCTCAATGGGGAATTTACCTTTACTTATATTAGATTGAACCTGTCAACAGTAGTGTCTATTGGCACAATAGGGATGACCTCAATAACTCATAATATAATTAATAATTACCATATTAATTATCTTTTACATTAATTATATTTCACTTTATGGTGGGGCCGACCTGTACCCTTTACATCACAAATAGGGTTACAGGTAAGTCTGACTCTTGAACAATATAACAAGGGATCTCATACACCCACTAGTGCTCAGCCACTGGGGGCACATCCATCTGTGCTCAACAATGGGGATGTCCACATCTCTATCTCACTGCGTCTCACAGGAGAACCACGCTCACTAGTGCTTAGCCACTAGGATCATGTTCACCTGTGCTTAGCCATAGGCACGACCAACTCAACAGATCTTCTTTCTCATTGCGTTACACAAGAGAATCATCTAGAGTACATCATCTCAACTCTCTGCTCAGAGGATGATAATACATTGTTTCATCTCTGTCTCAGAATGATGCACCTAACTCATGGGCTTTTCCACACATTCACCTGTGCTCAGCCACAAGCACGTCCAACTCAACAAATCTTCTTTCTCATTGTGTTACACATGAGAATCATCTGGAGTATCATCTCAAATCTTTGCACAGAGGAGGTCAACAAAACGTTCCAGTTCTGTCTCAGATAGGAACCACATACCCATCTCATGGGAACACCCAACTCATGGGCTCTCTCTCAGGTCGACTCAATCAGTCTGTTTCCTGGAGGATGTCTCACACAAATGCAATCATTAACACCTGAAACATCTTATTGGCAAGATTGATCCAGATCTAGTTTTAGTCCAAGAAACTATGAGAAGAGGGGAGACTATATGTGATACTATGAAGTCTTTGCTTAAGGGTTGGGATTTCCTT
>SNQJ01S0044441.1:36795-49823 GCA_010110895.2 Picea sitchensis | reverse complement strand
ACCTTTTAAGGATTTGGCAGATTTGAGTATCAACCATTTTGGTAATATTTACAAAGAGCCTGAGCATTGTCCACTTGGGGAGATAACGAGTCTCATCAACAAGTATCCCAAAATGGTGGAGGAAAATGAGGATGAGGAGGTCTATAGAGAGTTCACAAAGGATGAATTGCTTTCAATCATGCACACTTTTTAGAGGGACCAGAGCCTTGGGCTGGATGCTTAGACTGTCGAGTTTTTCATCGTCTTTTTTTATTTGTTGGGTGAGGACTTGTTGAGGATGACCGAAGGATTTCATTTGGAGGGAATAGTGTTGAGGAACATCAATTATACTTTTATTCATTTAATTCCAAAATTGGACAATCCTGAAACTTATAATAATTTCAGACCGATTTCTTTGTGTAATATGGTCTATAAGATCATTTCTAAGGTGATTGCAATGAGAATTAATACTACTCTTTCTTAGGATATTTCTACAGAGCAGTTCATTTTTTTGTAGGGAAGGAATATTCATGAGGCGATTGGTGCTACCCAGGAAGCTTTACATAGTGTCAATATTCACTCCTCTCCCTCCTTGGTTATTAAGATTAGTTTATCAAAGCTTATGATAGGGTTTCCTGGACCTTCTTGCAATTAATGCTGATTCAGATAAGGTTCTCTCTAAGAATGGTCAAGTGGATTATGGGATGTGTTACTTCTTTTCATATGGTTGTTTTAATTAATGGATTAGATTCTACATTTTTCAAGCCTTCACGAGGCTTGCACCAGGGATGTCCTTTATCCCCATACTTATTCCTTCTGGTAGCATAGGGTTTGAGTAGATGGCTTCTAGATTCAATGGCTAGAAGGGTGGTGAAAGGTGTTTAGGTTGGTAGGCGGGTATCTCTAACTCATCTATTATTTGTAGAAGATATTTTATTGTTTTGTTTTGGAAGTGAATGGGAAATTCAAAAAGTGATGGATATTTTAAATCTATATTGTTTGGGGACTGATATGGAGGTGAAAGTCAATAGATTATGAAAATTCTCTGGAGGATCAACTTCTAGCTCACTTAGATGATTTAATTACTTGTGGTAGGGTGAATCTAGAAGATGGTATCAAGTATATTGGTTTTTTTTTATCAAACCAAACAATTACAAGATATTGGGTTGGCAATGGTTGGTTGGACGGGTTGAAAAGAGGATTCACTTTTGGTGTAGCAAGTGATTGTATAGGGAAAGTAGGCTATTGGTTAAGTCAATTCTGGAAGCTATTATGGTGTATTGGCACTTGTTGGCACACATTCTGAAAGGGATCTTAGAGACGTTTTATAAATTATGTTTCAACTATCTCTGGAGAGGAAGTGGGGAGTATAGGGGTCTGTATTTGTCCAATTGGAGAAGGATTGCACTTCCAAAAAAGTGGAGAGGGTGTGGTCTAAAGGACGTATATCTTTTGGGAAATTCTCTTGCAGCCAAATCACTTTGGAACTTCATTACCAAGCCTAGTCTTTGGAGGGAAATTCTACATGACAAATATGTTTCTCCTGATTCTATTATTGAGTGGGTAAGAGAGGAAATCAAGAATATCGAGGGGGTGTCTAATCCTCTCACACTCTTTTCCAATTATTGGTAGATTCCTAGCTTGGAAGGTTGGAATGGGTACTTATGTAAGGATAGGTGTCGATGCTATTATGGGTTGTAGTTCTGAGATTTTTCTTCTTGAAGAAATGATTTTGTTTCTACAACAACAAGGGCATTCTACTCTTTCCAAAATAGCAAATCTAGGATCCACTACCATTTGGAGAAAGGGTTGGTTAAATGTTGATCAATTGGGATTCCTTGAGGAATGGCAGCGGAGATGGGAAAGGTTTATCTGTACCTTGGGCAATGCTCACATTAGAGTTAATGATCACATGGATGAATTGGTGTGGATGTATAATTCTTCAGATGGTTACTTTAGTGCAAAGTATGGATATCAAGCCCTTGTTGAGGATCAAATTTTGAACCCTATGTGGTTGTGGAAGCTTTTAAGGAAACTTAAGGCCCCTCCTAAAATCATTGTTTTGATGTGGTTGGTGCTCAATGGAAAGGTTCTGACTTGGGACGTCCTTTAGAAAATAAACATGAATGGGCCGGGCATGTGCTTTCTGGCATGTGTTTTCTATGTAAGGGAAATAATGAAGATATTCAACATTTCTTTATTCAGCGTAAATTTACAATGGCACTCTAGTCTGAGGTGGAAAAAACCTTTAATTTTCAAGGGCCCTAGGATAAGGAAAGTGTGGATCTTTGCTTTCAAGTTTAGTTTGCAAGCCATAATCTGAAGCTTTTTAGAGCTCTTCCTTTATTAGTGATCTGGAGTATTTGGGTTGCTCGTAATCTGGCTATTTTTGAAGGGATATTTACTCCACTCAAGGTAGTGTCTTTAAGAGTAGTCAATCTTTTCAATTCATATTCCTTGATTTCAAAACCTACTTCTGTCAGACAAGTGGCACCTTTGGTTTTTGACCAAAGTCATCCATGGGCATTTTTTGATGGGGATTGCTAGGGAAATGAGCACATACGTGGTTTGAGTTTTTTGGTTTATGTTTCTGAGCACTATTATTCCTCTTTTAAAACAAATGTTGGGCTTGGGACGAACAATAGAGCAAATTTTTTATCCCTCCTCTACCTCTTGAAATTCACCAACTTTAAGAATCTACATTCAATACAGGTGATGGGGGACTCATCTCTAGTGATTAAGTGGATGGAGAATGATTGTCATGTTCAAAATATTAATCTTGTAGTTTTAGCACAACATGTCAAAGAAATCTAGTCATCTTTCTTCCAGGTGAATTATCATCATATATACAAAGAACACAATGTTATGGCAGATTCCTTGTCTAAGGAGAGTCTATCATTTTGTTGGATCATATTAGATGATTTCAGACGAGGGTTCTATTGAATCTATGACTCATGGTCGTTTAGATGATTTCATTGTGAACTAATAATTTGTCCCTCTTGGAATTGTTCTAGATCTATAGTTTGTTGAACTTGATGGAAGTTGCTTATGCTTTTTTTTTTGTTTAGATGATTTCATTGTGAACTCACAATATGTCCCTCTTGGAATTGTTCTAAATTTATAGTTTGTTGAATTTGATGGAAGTTGTTTATGCGTTTTTTTATACAAGGAAGAGGCTCTTTTGTTAAGGTTCTATAACAATCCTACTTGGGAATTTTTTTGGTGTGGGCTCAATGCACCTTCTGATTGTACCTTTTTTTTCAACTTGAATATAAAATATGTTTTTCGTGGGAAAAAAATAAATTCCAATTATGGAATCAAAACAACTCATCTTAAGTAAATCATTAAATTAATTTTGCACATCAAACTAAATCAACTACACAAATATTGAAGGGAGATTGAGTGATCACGATAACAAAAAAGGTATCTAGACAGTGACAAAGAAAAAAATTAAACTAAATCAACTACACAAATATTAAAGGGAGATTGAGTGATCACGATAACAAAAAAGGTATCTAGACCGTGACAAAGAAAAAAATTAAAGCCGTAGGCTAAAGGTTCTACGAAATGATGATTTTTTCTGGTGATATTTGCTCGAAATCCGACGAGAAATTGTTGGATTCGTAGATTTGAGTGATTATTTTTGTATAATCTGAGTGCCTTGAGAGTTTTTCAACATGTTGAATCCATTTCTGCATTCAAAAATAAATTTTGAACAACAAAAAATAGTGATTCGTGTAAATTTATATTGTTGGATTCCCGCGAAAAAAGCCATTTCGTAGAACAACTAGCCAACACCTAAATTAAACATTGAGTTACGAGCTTTTGCTAGAAAAGTTTGTTTTCTTTTGGTGTATAGATCTGTATATTTGAGTGGTTAATTTTGTCTAATTCATATAGAATACAACTTTAAAGCCGTTGAAACAGATTACAAAATTCACAAACCACCCAACTTTGTTTGGACCATAATTATTTATCTAATAAAAATAGAACTGTCGATAATTTTTTTTTTTTGTCTCTTCAATACTTCAACAAAAGGTCTCACTCCAACTATTACATATATAAGACTCACTCACTACTCTCACTACTTTCGCAATAAGATATCCTCTACAATTGTGAAGGTCTTATCAATAAAATTGTCATTTCTCTTGGATCTACGCATAGTAGATAATTTTTTCATCATTCCGTTATGCAAATGATTCTATGAACGATTTTTTTTTCAAACTAAAAGGAACGTAGTAGCTTGTCTACATCGCACAAGGAGTTGGCGCATAGGTAGTAAAGACACTTTAAGTCGATCCAACAGCACTGGAAACACCAGCTTGTGCGGCCCCCGGCAATTCCTTTGAGTTTCATTCTTGCGAACGTACTATGATCAAACAATGAATGAACGAACGAACAGGTAAGAGAGTACGAGACGCTCACGAGATTCGGTGAAGCCTCCATAACTGCTCTGCCTCCGCTCCGATCCCGATATAAACAGAGAAAGCAACCCATGACGCCGAATCTCTGCGTCATTAAGGAATATCTGATTTCTTGGAAGCAGGAGGAGCAGGAGAAACGCCCAGAGAAAGGGAGAGGGAGGTCACGGTTATGGCGACGTCCTATTCATGATATGGAGTATTGAATCCATATTAATGCTGCTCACTGCCGTCCTATGTTTCTGTTCCGTTTTTTAAATCTTAAGTTCTCTGACCATAACGCAGGACCGATTGAGGAAATCAGGGTTGATTCTGATTAAAAATTCAATACAGTATTGAATTGAATGTTGATAGAGGTCTTTTTGTCAGTCGAAGTTTAATGTGCCCCATCAGACCCCCTGTTGCAGAAGGATGCGTTTTTAAAACCATTAATTCATCCAGGTGACGTGATCATTTTATCCGAGAGCAGTCCATTTATGTATCATTTTTTTGGTAACTCAAGAGGTACTCGGTCAATGGATATGTATTTACAAGATGAGATGAGTAAAGATTTTAATGGTGATTTTACATAAGATAATACTTTAATAGGGTGTTGGTTAAACGTTTTATTTTTTGTCTTTGAGGTGTAGAACAGTGGGTGACGGAGTGTGCTGTTAAGGTGCTTCGTGATGTTAAAATCACCGGTTCGAAACCTGGACAAGAAATCCAACCATGTTAAGGGTTGGTGTAGCTCAGGCTGAGTGCGATCCGCAGGTGATTTTGACAGCGTAGATGCCTCTGATTTCGTAGCCATAGATTAATCCCACATGTCACGGACAAACTTACAAACAAATAAAAAAAAAACATACCACTCAAATCCGCAGATCTAACCATTCATCACCAGATTTTTTGAAAAATCAAACAAAAAAAATTACCAAAAAAAATCCCAAAAAATAAAACATTTAAACTACTACCTTTAACATTACACTTCATCACTAACTATTTTATACCCTATGTAAATTTTAAATTTATTCTATTTCCATCGAATACAAAAAGTATTATCAATTTGACCTCATTTTTATGTAAGTAATGAGGTAATTTTCATTTCATTTGTTATCTTTGTATGAAATGGTTTTATTATTTTAATTTATATATATATATATATATATATATATATTAATCATAATTTTTAATACGTGGAAAAAATTGTGGATATATTATATAAGTTTAAATGATTATGAGAATATATTTTTTCATTAAGAGACTTAGAATGTCCATAAACTAAACACAAAGATTACATAGATGCAATTTCTCATTGTGGTGAAATCTAAGGTTTTTATTTATTTTTAATTTTTTTTTACATAACAAATAGTCAACATTCACTAAAATTGTTAATCCATAAATTTTATTAATTAGAAGGCTACCATCATGTTTTTCCATGGGTGTAATTATGTTAAGAATTTATATAATGTGATTATGAAGCATGTAATTATGTTGTTGATTAACATAAAATAATATAGAATTGATTAAGAGGAAAATGCCTTGAGTACTGGTCATGATATCACAAATGAGATTGGTAAGGTGAAATTGGTGAGGTGGAGTGGAGAAGCTTCAATGAAGAAAATAGGAAGCTTGCTTAGCATCCAAATCTACACTTGCAAACTTGAATGTATCACTTGCCAACGTACTTAGATCTACATTGAGCCACGTGACCAGTTATGGGTATCAGGATTGGTGGTTGAAGAAGTTATAGCTACCAACATATTTGATGTTTGGGAGAGTCAAAGAGTCAATCCAAAACTGACAAAAAGACACCCTGGATCGCCCCTTCGAGTTTGGATCCTTGACTAGAGGTTGTGTCTGACAATAGCCACACGAATCCCGAGGAGAATGTGGAAGAAGAGACCAAAGGCGGAGAAACCACCATACATACTACATAGAACGAAGGAGAATGGGGATGCATAGACACAAGACATAGAGAAACAGAGGAGGCATACCCGAAAGAGATTGAGAAGTCGAAGGTGGGATCTTACGGAGAACCACATAAAATAGAGTGAGTTGCGGACTCATGTTATCGGGCTAATCGGTAGGTGCGGACACTAACAGATCTCCCTAGATCCACCTGGATCTAGAACAAAACAGGACATGACATGACTCTTTCCCTAAGTTATGACCATTGAATTAGCTAGTAAGGAGGAACAAGTGGCATACCTTTGTATCGCTTTCTTAGGTCTTTGTTGCTCCCGCTTCGCTCCGGTGCTCTCTTGAGATCAAGACCAAGACAACACAAACCAACCAAAGTGAAGATAACAAAATGTATTCAATCGTCAACTTATGTGTATGATCAAGGAATTACACAATAAAGTAAGAATGACTTTATGGGAAAATGACATGCCGCTGTATCATATTAATTGAAAGTAGAAGATACAACCTGATCGTCTTGATGTCGCAAGCTTCCTTTCGGTGAATTTTGGTTCCAACACACACACTTGCTCGGTCCTTGCGTGAAGAAGATCCAGTTCCTCTTGATAGACCTACTAGAGTCTCCAAGCTTCTGTCCAAGCAGAGTTCTTCACACAATTCCTTTACCAATTCTTCAATTAATCTTGCTTAACCTTTTCCATGAGAATCCTATCAGTATATAGGAGAGGATGAGATGGTTACATGGATGAGAACGATCCCACCAAATCAGCGAAACCAGTAAAATGATAACCATTCGAATGCCAACCCATTTTCTAGAAGATTCCCTTCTAGAACCCTCGAGACTTCTTCCCTTTTCCAAGCTTGAAAATAAGTTCTCACCCTAAGTATAGAGCACAGTGTGAGAAGTTCGCACCCTAGATGAAGGTGGCCTACGAGAATGGTTCATTCTCGCACCCTAGGCTATAGACAGCGTGCGAACTCACTTTGAAAATATGTTTTCTGGAAGGAGATAAATGCCACGTTTCTCAGGAGAAAGTTCTTGTTGGGAGCTTGAGTACACTATAGTCAATACATCACCAAGATGACCAAAATCATGTTGAATATAATGCCCCCTAAAGTATGAGGCCAGAATCAGTGACAGCCGAAATACTTTGTAAATTCCGTGTGTGTGTCGGGAACCAGGAGCGCACCTAATCGGAAACTTGCAAACAACCAAACATCTACATAATATCATACTAGTTCTGAGGTAGGCATTCCCATACTCAGATCATAGACAGATGACACCATAAACAGAGGTCATGGCCACCAATTATACACCGTGGATCCATGCCGTCAAAATATCGCATAGCCACCAAGAATACATTGTGGATCCATGCAAGAAAATTTGAATTAAGATGACATAGCCACGAGACATACAAAGTGGATCTATGTGTCATCAAATTATACATATTCCATCGCAGCCTGGATCAAAGAGATGAGACCCAGGGTCTTCAATCCTGTCACCTGAAAGTACTAATCTAACCATGTGATTACATGTGTTGAAGTCGAATATTGTAGAAACCACTTGATTACCGATCATTGATGAAACCATTAACAAGTGCAAAAGAAATCACCATTAATGTCAATGACTCCCAAGGTACCCTAGTACAATCCACCGAATGTGAATAAATAAGTCGAGGTCGAACATTCGACAGAATCTCCCGATCAGGGGTCAATGATGAAAACCCACTATCGAAAGCGAGGAAACCTTCCATTGAGGCATGCAAGTTCCAAGGTACCAAAAAATTTCTAAGTCTTGTTTCCGGATAATGATCTGGAGTCGACGAAACAAAACTCGTCACAGGAGGGCCTTGATGTATCCCCCATTAATGACATGAAATTAGTAACAAATTTTGAAGGCGGAATAGAGTATGATGTAAGTTGGACTGGACACAGGGAAGGCCAACATGGAGAGAATGGACAACTGCAGATGACCAACCCAATTTTCGATGAACTTCTCTTGAACATATGAATGACACGACCAATGATTTGGAAACACTGACTCAGAGACGACGCAGGGTATGACCTTGTAGAAAGTCGAATGAGAGACAAATGGATTTCCCAAACCAGCTTCAAATAATGAATAGGGGGGTGTCATGTTCAAGAGCGACACTTACTGCCAATAATACAAATACGAAAACACATCCCTTTCCCAAATTTTCCCCCACCATTTCTGACAAGTACCTCTTTATTTTTACGCAAGCTTGAGGATGATAACATATGGTTGTTGATGTAAGCTCATCCTTCGGATGAGTCCTTCGGAGTATTCTTAACGAACCCTAGGAAGGAGTGGTTCGGTCCCATTACGGGTCTTTCGATGTTTGTTTAACGAGCCCAACGATAGAAAACGCGAAGGTTTTTTATGATTACAGAGTCTGGAAAAACACTTAAAAGAGAACTCTCTTAGTTCCTTTTTCATAAAATAGTCTGATGAGACCGAAAAATAGATAAATTATCGCCCAACAGACGCTTTCTTCAAATACTTTAACGAGCGTGAAAATAGCAAGATCGCTCGACGATCTTTTCATGTTTAGAGAGTCTGAAAAGAGCTTAAAGAGGACTCCAGGGGGTTCATTTTTCGTATAACCTTATTGAGCCCGAAAAAGTGATAAAAGTGTGCTCGATTATGTTCTCATGTATTTTCGAGAATGAGAACGGACAAAGACCAAGCTCGAGGTTTTGTGCAAAAAACCATAAAAAACAATCCAAATATGTGATGAAAAAGAGAAAAAATATCCGTATCCCTGTGTATGGACGTCGAAATCGTCATGTCTGCAAAAAGTCGCACTCATAAGGGTATTAGGCATTAGGTTTAATAAATAAAACAATTATAAAAAACCAACAAAAATGGTAAAAGTAAATATAAGTGGGTAAAAGTTCTTTTTACCATAGTCATTGTAACTTTGCCAATATTTTAGCCCAAAACCCCTCTTTTGTCCTTGAATTTCGGCGCTCGATTGCGGAAGGTATGAGCATCCATTCTGCGAACCGTCTCCGACAGTGAGGTAAGCTCCTTGTTTTCTATCTTTTCATGGTTCAATTTTTAATTTTCATTGGTAAATTCAAGTTTTTGAGCTTGTTTTAGGGGTTAAATTTGCGTTCAGCCATTCTCGCAGGCCAACCACACGGGACCTGCGAGTATGCATCATTCTCGCAGGTGGCCCCAAAGGCACCTGCGAGAACCTCGCACTGTGCCAAAGGGGCACCTGCGAGAACCGCAAAGTGAAAAGTTTCTTTAAAGTTTTCTCAATGAAAAAGATGCCAAGTATTGAAGAGAGTTGTTGACCTTCTTCTTATGTGTCTTATGCAGACATTTGGCTATCACCATGGTTCTGGAATGGTGTAAAAGAGATAATGAAGAAGACGATGCTATTGCCAGGAATAACCCGGGCACCGTTGCCTCTTTGCGAGACTGTGGTCTCCTGAAATTCTTTCGTATCCCGGGTATGAGTGCTCAAGTCAGGCTGTTGGAGTACCTCGTTCATATATGGGATGTGGACCAAAAAATATTCCACGTAGGGTTCCACACATTGTCCTTGGATATCGAGGAAGTTTATTTTTTGACAGGACTGTCATGGCGTGGGTACCACGCTAGCTTGACTGGTAGCAGAGGTGGTGGGTTGCCTATGAGTGAATACTGTTGTTTGTACTGCGTTCCAGAGGCGGAAAGGAGAAAAGGAAAAGTGGCCATTTGGGGGGTGAAATATTTAAACCTTCGCACTATTTTGTTCACCATTTCTCGTATGGCTGGGAGTGCTTCTCCACACATGGCTCTGCAGAGCTACTTTCAGTATGCCATAGAGTGTACTGAGCCTCGGGTCTTTAACTGGGCAGCCGCAGTCCTTTGCAGCGTGAAGAGGAAGTTGACTAAATGCAGGAGAGGTGACCTGAAGCAATTCGGGTACGGGTCTTTGTTGGTGTCTTTCTTTCTTGAGAGGGTTCCCTTGCTGAGGTTGCAGGTTGAGTGGGGTTTACTGGCTCTAGAGGATCCGAGGATGTTGAGGTGGTGTAACCTTATGGCCCGACATGTAGCTGAACCAATCATAAAATACAATGGTTCCTTCTTTGACTGGTTGCGACCACAGATGCTGATGGTCAATGATTATGCCTATGTTGAGTTGGAATTTTGAGGAGATTCGGACTTGGCCCTACCCGAGAGTGCTCAGTGGGGGGATCTCGGTAAGAAGTACACTTTTTTACTTTTTAAATGTTTTTGTGAATTTTATCATATGCAAATGTTTTTATGTTCGTCCAAGGTCTAATTACAAAATTCTTTTTTGATGACATAGACGTGGGGCCTTATCGACCTCCGGGTACTTCTCCTATTCAGCGACGAGGAGAGGTGGCTCTAGTGCCACGATGGGACGCTGAATATTATGAAGCAGTGGAACAAAATTTGGAGGGTTTGATTGCAGACATTCCAGACATGCCTCTTGGAGAGGTTCCACGACGTTATCAGCGTCATACGGTGGGAGTGTCAGAGTCAGTTGGTCGACTTTTTCGTAGAGTTGCCCGGGTAGTCGTGTATTACCATGAACGTTATCCATGACCTCACTTTGTAGAATCTATGAGCTTCATATTTTGAAGTTTTCGACCTTGGACATGAATTTTTTGTAAAAAACCTTTTTGATCGTTATATATACATATGGCTTCTACTGACTTGTCTTGTGTTGTGTGATACTTGTGATGTGATTGATTTATAAATGACCTAAATGTCTATCTAACACATAGTTAGCTAATGCACCAGTTAATGTATTTAGACATCTAGGAATATGATGATATTCAATATAATCAAAATAACGTTCCAAGAGGTGAATTCACAAATATACCCGTAACAAAGTAGGACTTCGAATAGCATAGACATTACTTAACTGTAGTACTACGAGCTGAGAATCGAGTCGCACAACCAAGTGACATATACCGAGCGAGATAACATCAATCAATAATTCGATAATGACTCTATACTCTGCAATATTGTTGGTCGCACGGCCGAGGCACACACCTCGTAGAGTGACAAGTTCGTTTGTAGGGACATAAATTGCCCATGCAGTAGAAGCAAGGTTTTGAGTACTACGACTAGCGCCATTAGCGAAGCCAATGTGGGGTAGCGAAGACTCCAACATCTGGAAATCAAACACAACATCACATAAGGGTAGAGACCAGATAAAGGCAAAAGAAAACTACAGTAACACACAAGAAGTATGGTACAATAAAATACAAGTACTCGTGCACAAGTGATCTTATGCATAGTACTTCTTTAAGTAAAACCCATTTCTGGGTTCACTCAAAGGGATACCATCGTAATCTACTAACTCGTAAGCTCCTTTCTCCAAAACTCGTCTAACGATATAAGGACCTCGCCACATGGCTTTGAATTTTCCAGCTCCTAGCATATCTCGATCTTGTTCGTAGAGGAGAACCAGATCTCCTTCGGAGAAAACGCGAGGCTTGACATGTTTGTCGTATTGGGCCTTGACACGTTTCTTCTGGGCTTCTATGACTAGGGTAGCGTTGTGTCGATTTTATTCTAATTGCATGAGATACAACAGATGTTCTTCCTCTGTAGAAGTGTTTGGTAGGAGTTCGATGACTAGTTTTAAAGAGGGTATCTCACATTCAATCGGGAGAATGGATTCTAAACCATAGACTAATCAGAAAGGTGTAAACCCAGTAGTAGACTTAATGGACGTCTGGTAAGCCCACAATGCTGAAAACAACAGTGCGTGCCAACTTGTTTTGTGAATCCCTATCATTCGTCGAAGCATGTTTATGAGAACTTTATTGATCGCTTCGACTTGGTCGTTGGCTTGTGGGTAATAGGGCATTGAGTTTTCATGGTGAAGACCCAAATTTTCAGTGAGTTCGGACATCATGAAGTTTCTAAAGTGAATACCGTGATCGGTGACGATAGCCTGAGGAACACCAAAATGAGCTATGATGTGATTGAAAATGAATAATATTGTGGTCTTTCCAGTATTGTCAAATGTCGGCATCGCCTCGACCCATTTCGTAAAATAATCTATGGCTACAATAATGTATCCATGCCCCCCGACCGAGTGGGGGTGACAGGTCATGAAATTGATACCCCATTTCGCAAAGGGACCAACGAAGACCACAGGGTGAAGAGGAGCGGGGTGTGATCGTATCTTATGATTATAGGTCTGGCAAGCGTGGCATTTTTGGACGACGATTATGCAATCATTAAATAAAGAAGGCCAAAAATATCCTGCTCGTAAGATATTCTGGGTAGACTCGGACATATAACCACCACAAGCTCCATAATGGAAGTCGTTTAAGGTTTTCTCGGCTTCGTCAAGCATGAGGCAGCGTCGAAAAACTAAGTCAATCCCATGGCGATAAAGAGTATCCCCGAGGATAATATATTGACGGGCTTGGTAGCGTATTCGACGTCATTCAGTACTGAAAAAATTGGGTCGGAAAGTCTGGGTTTGAAGATATATGATGATATCGCCATACCAAAGATCATCAGAACTAATTAGGAAAAAGGATTCATTAGGTAATGAATCGGCTGCTACATTTTCTGTTTCAGAGTAGGGAAAGTCCCAGATCAACTCGCGAAACACTAAGGACTTTTTGGACTTAGCTCGTTCGAATTCCAAGTCAAACTCCTGAAGTATCACGATCTATTTGGAGTATTTTCCCCCTAGCAATTGACGTGTGAGAATG
>SNQJ01S0044441.1:17661-31315 GCA_010110895.2 Picea sitchensis | reverse complement strand
GCTTCCACTCATCATTGTGGGTATACCTCCAAGTGACCCCTGTAATACGTGCAATCTCTACACCGATATCAAAAAAGTAGGGTGAGTAACTCTGTCAATATCAATGCGACCTTGGGTTTGACCCTTGTGTGAGAAGGGCTTCTCAGAACAAAATGTTGTAAATGGAATTTGACACTCCTTAACACAAGATACCATTGTGTGTTTTGTGCTTTGGATAGCGTATCTCTCTGCCTATTCCAAAGCTATAGCCTAGCTAATTGTTGGTGTAATAGAGTCCTAGAAAAAAGTTACCAGTTAAATTTTAAAATTGCGCAATATTATTAAGGGATGTTGTTACTCAAAGGAAACAGAGATGAAACTGATGTTGTGTGAGACTCTGACCCAACAATGCATAGATAAGAATGAAATATATCAATTTTCGTTCGATGAATCCTATGTACGAGAGGGAAAGAGAAGTATTCCGAAACAATCTTGAACTACGATATGCAATCTTCTTTAACATGCACTCTTCAACGAATCATGTGACAATGACAATTATCTATTTGTTCTATTTCAACAATTGATTTCCAATATTTTCAAAATGAAAATGCTTGTAAAAAGAAAAATGTGTTTTACTTTTCAAAAATATCTACACCATGGTGGTGAAAGTAAGGAAAACCAATAACTAATGAATAAGCAATAAACAAAACCCAAACCAATCTTTCCATGGAGACAAAAAATGACAAGCAGACAAGACTAGTGTTTTCAATTGCATGAGAACAATGATCTTCCAAATAATGAGCAAATGAGAAAGACAAACAATCCCAACTTTCAAACCGATCACTGGCTCCTAACCAAACAAGTACTCCGATTCCAGGATCAGAGATTATATCTTTGTTAAAAAAAAGTCAAGAGATGAGAGTTGAGAAAAAGATGGACAAGAAGAGCCTTTGATTTTTGAAGGCTGATCGTGCACAAAATTCGAAGTCAAGAAACAATCAACCAGTGGTGCAAGAAGTTTTTTTCAGACACCTATACAGATCTGGGCATCTGAGCATACCAAAACCTTAAATCCAAAAAATTTAAAAATGGGTTCGCAGGCTCTCAATATTGTACAGTGCGAGAATGGAGCATTCTCATAGGTTGGCTTCAAGCAGGGTGTGAGAACCTCACACTGGACTGAAAGGTAGAGTGCTAACTCAAGGAGTTCTTGCAGGCCACTGTGGGGTTCAGTGAGAGAAGGCCTGAAACTAGGCAAAAATTTGGAAAAAGACAAAAATTTTGAAGGGACTTCTGGACCCAGAGAGTCTATCAGGGTGTCCTAAAGACTCAGAGATTGATAGAAATGAAGAAAGGTAAGGCAAGAGCAAATGGCCAAGGAAAAACACCAAAAACAAAAAAAAAATGGGTTGCATCCCTAGTGGAGTCGCCAATTTTGTTATCAGACTAATCGATAGGTGCGGACACTAACAGATCTCCCTAGATCCACCCGGATCTAGAACAAAATAGGACAAGACATGACTCTTTCCCTAAGTTATGACCATTGAATTAGCTAGTAAGGAGGAACACGTGACATACCTTTGTATCGCTTCCTTAGGTCTTTGTTGCTCCCGCTTCACTCCAATGCTCTCGTGAGGTCAAGACCAAGACAACACAAACAACTCAAAGTGAAGATAGCAAAATGTATTCAATCGTCAACTTATGTGTATGATCAAGGAATTACACAATAAAGTAAGAATGACTTTATGGGAAAAGGACATGTCACTGTATCATATTAATTGAAAGTAGAAGATACAACCTGATCGCCTTGATGTCGCAAGATTCCTTTCGGTGAATCTTGGTTCGAACACACACACTTCCTCGATCCTTGCATGAAGAAGATCCAATTCCTCTTGATAGACCTACTAGAGTCTCCAAGCTTCTATCCAAGCAGGGTTCTTCACACAATTCCTTTACCAATTCTTCAATTAATCTTTCTTAACGTTTTCCATGAGAATCCTATCAATATATAGGAGAGGATGAGATGGTTACATGGATGAGAATGATCCCACCAAATCAGGGAAACCAGTAAAATGATAACCATTCGAATGCCAACCTATTTTCTAGAAGCTTCCCTTCTAGAACCCTCGAGATTTCTTCCCTTTTCCAAGCTTGATAACAAGTTCGCAACCTAAGTATAGAGTAGTGCGAGAAGTTTTCACCCTAGATGAAGGTGGCCCGTGAGAATGGGTATTCTCGCACCGTAGGCTATAGACAAGCTGCGAACTCACTTTGAAAATATGTTTTCTAGAAGGAGATAAATGCCACTTTTCTCAGGAGAAAGTTATTGTTGGGAGCTTCAGTACACTATAGTCAATACATCACCAAGATGACCAAAATCATGTGTAATAGAATGCCCCCCAAAGTATGAGGCCGGAATCAGTGACAGCTAAAATATTTTGTAAATTTTGTGTGTGTGTGTCGGAAACCAGGAGCGCACTTAATCGAAAACCTGCAAACAACCAAGCATCTGCAGAATATCATACTAATTCTGAGGTAGGAATTCCCATACTCAGATCATAGATAGATGACACCATAAACATAGGTCATGGCCACCAATTATACACCGTGGATCCATGCCATCAAAATATCGCATAGCCACCAAGAATACACTGTGGATCCATGCAAGAAAATTCGAATTAAGACGACATAGCCACGAGACATACAAAGTGGATCTATGTGTCAACAAATTATACATATTCCATCGTAGCCTGGATCAAAGAGATGAGACCCAAGGTCTTCAATCCCATCATCGAAAAGTAGGAATCTAACCATGTGATTACATGTGTTGAAGTCGAACATGGTAGAAACCACTTGATTACCGGTCATTGATGAAACCGTTAACAAGTGCGAGGGAAATCACCATTAATGTCAATGACTCCCAAGGTACCCTAGTACAATCCACCAAATGTGAATAAATGAGTCGAGGTCGAAAATTCGACAGAATCTCCCGATTAGGGGTCAATGATGAAAACCCACTATCGAAAGCGAGGAAACCTGCCATTGAGGCATGCAAGTTCCAAGGTACCAAAGAATTTCTAAGTCTTGTTTCCGGATAATGAGCTGGAGTCGACGGAACAAAACTCGTCACAGGAGGGCCTTGATGTATCCCCCATTAATGACATGAAATGAGTAACAAATTTTGAAGGCGGAACAGAGTATGATGTAAGTTGGACTGGACACAGGGAAGGCCAACAAGGAGAGAATGGACAACTGCAGATGCCTGACTCAATTTCAAATAAACTTCTCTTGAACATATGAATGACACGACCAATGATTTGGCAGCACTGACTCAGAGACAACACATGGTATGACCTTGTAGCAAGTCGAATGAGAGACAAATGGATTTCCCAAACTGGCTTCAAATAATGAAAAGTGGGTGTCATGTTAAAGAGTGACACTTACTGCCAATAATACGAACATGAAAACACGTCCCTTTCCCAAATTCCCCCCCACCATTTTTGGCGAGTACCTCTTTATTTTTACGCAAGCTTGAGGAGAATAACATATGCTTTTTGATGTAAGCTCATCCTTCGGATGAGTCCTTCGAAGTATGTTTAACGAACCCTAGGAAGGAGTGGTTTAGTTCCATTACGGGTCTTTCGATGTTTGTTTAACGAGCCCAACGATAGAAAACTCAAAGGTTTTTCATGATTGTAGAGTCTAGAAAAACACTTAAAAGAGAACTCTCTTAGTTCCTTTTTTGTAAAATAGTTTGATAAGACCGAAAAAGAGATAAATTATCGCCCAACAGATGCTTTCTTCAAATACTTTATCGAGCGTGAAAATAGAAAGATCGCTCGACGATATTTTCATGTTTAGAGAGTCCGAAAAGAGCTTAAAGAGGACTCCAGGGGGTTCCTTTTTCATATAACCTAATTGAGCCCGAAAAAGTGATAAAAGCGTGCTCGATTACATTCTCATGTATTTTCGAGCATGAGAACGAACAAAGACCAAGCTTGAGGTTTTGTGCAAAAAACCGTAAAAAAAACATTCCAAATATGCGATGAAAAAGAGAAAAAATATCTGTATCTTTGTGTATGGACATCGAAATCATCATGTCTGCAAAAATTCACACTCATAAGGGTATTAGGCATTAGGTTTAATAAATAAAACAATTATAAAAAAACAACAAAAATGGTAAAAGTAAATATAAGTGGGTAAAAGTTCTTTTTACCATAGTCATTGTAACTTTGCCAATATTTTAGCCCAAAACCCCTCTTTTGCCCTTGAATTTCGGCGCTCGATTGTAGAAGGTACGAGCATCCATTCGAAGAACCGTCTCTGGAAGTGAGGTAAGCTCCTTGTCTTCTATCTTTTCATGGTTCAATTTTTAATTTTCATTGGTAAATTCAAGTTTTTGAGCTCGTTTTAGGGGTTAAATTTGTTCTCAGCCGTTCTCGCAGGCCAGCCACACGGGACCTGCGAGAATGCATCATTCTCGCAGGTGGCCCCAAAGGCACCTGCAAGAACCTCGCACTGTTCCAAAGGTGCACCTGCGAGAACTGCAAAGTGAAAAGTTTCTTTAAAGTTTGCTCAATGAAAAAGATGCCAAGTCTTGAAGAGATTTGCTGACCTTCTTCTTATGTGTCTTATGCAGGCATTTGGTTATCACCATGGTTCTGGAATGGCGTGAAAGAGAGCATGAAGAAGACGATGCTATTGCCGGGAATAACCCGGGCACTGTTGCCTCTTTGCGAGACTGTGGTCTCCTGAAATTCTTTCGTATCCCGGGTATGAGGGCCCAAGTCAGGTTGTTGGAGTACCTCATTCATATTTGGGATGTGGACCAATAAGTATTCCACGTAGGGGTCCACACATTTTCCTTGGATATCGATGATGTTTATTTCTTGACAGGACTGTCACGGTGTGGGTACCACGCTAGCTTGACTGGTAGCAGAGGTGGTGGGTTGCCTATGAGTGAATACTGTCATTTGTATTGCGTTCCAGAGGCGGAAAGGAGCAAAGGAAAAGTGGCCATTTGGGGGGTGCAGGATTTGAACCTTCGCACTATTTTGTTCACCATTGCTCGTATGGCTGGGAGCGCTTCTCCACACATGGCTCTCTAGAGCTACTTTTAGTATGCCATAGAGTGTACTGAGCCTCGGGTCTTTAACTGGGCAGACACAGTCCTTCGTAGCGTGAAGAGGCAGTTGACTAAATGCAGGAGAGGCGACCTGAAGCAATTCGGGTATGGGTATTTGTTGGTGTCTTTCTTTCTTGAGAGGGTTCCCTTGCTGAGGTTGTAGGTTGAGTGGGGTTTACCGGATCCAGAGGATCCAAGGATGTTGAGTTGGTGTAACCTCATGGTCCGACATGTAGCTGGACCAATCATAAAATACAATGATTCTTTCTTTGACTGGTTGTGACCACAGATGCTGATGGTCGATGATTATGCCTATGCCCGGTTGAACTTTCAAAGAGATTTAGACTTAGCCCTGCCCGAGGGTGCTCAGTGGGGGGATCTCGGTAAGAAGTACACATTTTTACTTTTTAAATGTTTTTGTGAATTTTATCATATGAAAATGTTTTTATGTTCTTCCAAGGTCTAATTACAAAATTCTTTTTTGATGACACAGACGGGGGGCCTTATCAACCTCCGAGCTTCTCCTATTCAACGACGAGGAGAGGTGGCTCTAGTTCCATGATGGGACGCTGAAGATTATGAAGCAGTGGAACAAAACTTGGAGGGTTTGACTGTAGACATTCCAGACATGCCTCTTGGAGAGGTTCCACGACGTTATCAATGTCATACGGTGGGAGTGTCAGAGTAGAACCTTAGTTATGGCCTTGAATAAAACCCTGTAATGATTATGTCTGAAATTAGACTGTTATCCTAAATAAAACCCTTGTTGTAAGTTGGGGTGGTCCACAGCCATTGAATTGACGTACCGATTAGATCTGGACCATTAGTCAGATGGTGCTATCATCAGAGTGACCGAGTGTGGATTTGATAGGGGAATTTGATGAGGGAGAATATGAATCAATGAGAACCGTTGATCTACCAGAGAGTGACATCAACAAGTTCTAGACCGTTGAATCTAGTTACGAGCCTATTAGAAGAAGAGTTGTAGAAGGTTGGAAGGAGTAATTGAGAAAGGAGTCTGACAACTTGGAAGTCTGAGGACCGTTGATCTATCAAGAGGTGTCTCATAATATCTCAGTTTTCGGATATAGTATGGTTTGATTTGAGGAGGTTGGCCTTATAACCCTAATAGTCAAAAATTTTTAAACTCCAAGAAAAACCTAATCATTAGCTAAGGTGAACGAGGATCGTCATATCCATCGAAGTGGGTGATGTCAGAGTGAGTCTGTCGGATTGGTTTATGGCACTGAAATGGATGCACTTTGATGGTGAGGGATTGCGAGAATGATCGAAATACATCGATCTGAGGGTGGACACAATGCAGTCTCAGTTGCAGGATCATTGTGGGACCCACATGTTCATATAATGAATTAGTGTAAGAGACAACTGATAATAGTCGTGTACATAGAAGGACTATTGGGTTAACTTCTTGGGATGACCCAAGTTCTGGTCTCAAACAAGTTTCCAAAAAATCCCTTAAAACTATTAGTCCTCCTAGTAATTTAGAAGGAAACACTGCGCATAGGGTTCACAACGCAGTCTCACCCGAGATACATTTTATGGGGGACTACAATAATCAGGCGTTTGCAGTCTAGGAATGAGTGGGGATTGTGGTTGGCTTATTTTTCCTTATTCATTATCCTTGTTAATAATTCATCTACTTCTATGATTCATTCATATTTAAGCCTATGCATGCATGCTGATATAACTAATTTAACCATTCATTCTTGAGATACTGATTAATAGAAAATTAAAGCATTCATTAACAATCACATAGAACACAAGGTTTATCGGGGTTGGGGCTACGTCTACAAAGATTTGTCTTCTCTTCTCTTTTATTTATTCTGCTGCAAAATATTGCGCTGCACGCATTACATCCTCAGTAATAAATTCAAAATAAGGGTAAGTACCCTATGTGAGGTTGACTAGATCACATCAAGATCCTCAACCTATGACCTAACTGATCCAGAATTGGATCCAGGAGCTTGATAGGGCCAAGAAAGGCCTAAAAATAAAAGTTCCCATAATATCTTCAAAACGGACGTGTGCGTAGGCCTTGTTGATACGAACCCAACTCAACTTGAATGGGCTCAAACAGACGCCATATTCTCATGATATCGCGATTTATTCATTTGGTCAAATAGACAAAAATGTTTCCTGTACAGTCTTTACAATGCCACGTGGCAACTGAATGTACAGGACGTACGGTCGTACATCAGGTGTGGAAAGACACAGTTGGTGCTGATGTGGCAACATCTGGAGGCAAAACATGGCAAGGTTACTGGGAATAAGGATGGATGACATGTCGGGTAGGTACATGTGGACCAATCCAGGAGTGACACATGTCACCCTTGTAGTGGTGACACGTGGCATGTTCATACGAATGACGTGGCAGGTCCATACAATCCGTACCAAGCATGGTGCTTTCATGGAAGGTACAGGTGGAAGACAAGTGGACCATTCAATGTTCGACACGTGGCATGTTTTCTGCAAATGGTGTGGTGCAACGTGGCACCCAGGTATTGGCTGTCAGTTTTGGCAAAATATTGGAGTCTACTGGGTTCGACCACAAGATCTCCTGGGGAGCCAAAGGTTGCGCATAGGCTGGGCTACCAGCCTGCCTACAGGTGGTACTTAACCATATAGTGGCACCACTTTATTTTAATGTTGAATGTTGGTTCGTTTGGGCGGAGAAAGGGTTGTGTCTAGCCCCAACCCTCAGTGTAAGCCATACCATAGGACCACGATAATATGAATGACAATCTACAGTTTGGCACGCGGGGATTATTTCTAGACCTTAGACCTCGATCATGGTGGTTACCATATGACCTGCCATATGACCCGACCTGTTCTAATTTTAGTGTGGATTTGGTGGGGTTAGCCCCAGTCGGTCGGGCTAGCCTACTGACCAGGGGATAAACCTTGGGCTACTATATCGGGGGCTGAAACCATAAGAGCGCATGGATGCTACAACCTTTGGCTACATGGCCATGCAATGCGATCGGGGGTCGAGAGACCAGGGAGCCAACGCACAACAAATAAGGACGAGGCCACATGGGGTGCGCTAATAGGACCAAGAGCCAGAGATTTGGAGGTTGTGCCCAATATATATGCAGAAGTGGTTTTTAAACTATAGTATATGGGTTTTTAATGATTTTATTAGCATATTTGAGGGATTTTGGTCTTTTTGGGGGGGATATTGGGCCCTTTTTGAGGCCAGATCTTGGGGGGAAGTTGGGAGATGGTTACCAACTTCAGATATATATAAACCAGGGCTTCTTGAAGCCATAGGAGGACATTCATAGAAGATTTATGCTGAAGATTTTCCAAGCCAAAGCCATTTTTATGCAGGGAAGCTATTGAGGAGCGCACCTTTGCAGGCCATTTTTGGGAGCTCCGGTCATCTCATTTCAATGTTGTTTCTTTTTTTGGGTTCTATAGATCTGGTAGAACAGGACCAAATCAGTGTTGTAACCTTTTGGCATTTTTGTGATGTACTTATAAATCTTTGAACATAAATAAGAAAGCTTCACTCACTGAGACAAAGGCCCGAAGACGTAGGCGAGATTTCCGAACTCCGTTATCACTTTGGTGTTCTATGGTTTGTTGTTATTCTTGCTTTATTTCAGATATGTATATGTTTATGTGGATGTAATATTTATTCCTCTTTCATTCAACTTCCTAATTGGTTAATTAACACATGCATATTAACTCAACCATTGTCGTATAAAAAATCTTTTCAGATCAAGTGGTATCAGAGCTAGTTGACATTTGGATTTGAGTTTTTAATGTTAACCAGGGAAAAGATACATCATGGTGAATGTGAGCTTGTTGAAGAGAATCCATTGATTGGATTGAGAAAGAGAACTTCTCAAAGCAAGAATATGGCATCGGAAGAGGGACTTTCTCAGGATGAGAAAGAGTTTCAAAAAAATTTCTTCGCCATGTCGGAGATGATGAAGGTTTTGTATGAGGATTACTTGGAATGAAAGAGACCAAATATGGGTGAATCTTCAAAGGGAAAAAGTGAAGAAGGAGAGGATCCTCCTCAAATTCCTCCTTCACCTCCATATTCACCTCCTTCTTCTCCTTTTTCTTCAAGTTCAAGTTCTAAATCCAATGCAAAGAAACATGTTCATAAAGATAAGAATGAAATGCCTTTATTCAAACTTGATGTTAAATTCGAATTACCCATGTATGATGGTGAAGTTAATGCAGAGAGACTTGATAATTGGGTCAGACATATGGAGGTGTATTTCAATGTGAAACAGATCAAGGATGAGGAAACTCAAATCAAGTTGGCATCCCTTAGACTTGCAGGCACAACACTCATATGGTGGCAAAGCAAGTTACAAAATGGCATGCAACAAGTGGGTAATGTATTTCCACCATGGAAAAGTTTTATTTCTGCACTTAGAAATAAATTCTATCCTTTGGGTTATAAATAAAAAGCGTTAATTGAATGACAAGCTTTAAAACTAAGAAAAGGACAAACAATGCAAGAATACACAAATGGCTTTCGTAAAATGGCATTGATGTTAGATATTCCTTTACATACCCAAGAAACTCTTATGAAGTATATAGGAGGTTTACCTGCACATATTCGAAATACTGTATTCATGTTTGGACCTACTAATCTTGATGAGGTTTCAGTTCAAGCGACATACATCGAAGTAGGGAAAACATGTGTTGGTTTATCAGGGGAATCGTCTTCAAGGAAAGAGGACAAAAGGAAGTGGCATGCCAAAAAGGAAAGTTCAATGGAAAGAAAGAAAGAGAAGCCCTCTTGCAAGCATTGCAAGAAAGAGGGGCATGATGAGGACCTTTGTTGGCAATTGCATCTCGAGAAGAGACCAAAGTGGTTCAAGGAAAGGAAAGGGAGGAAAACAGTTGTAGCAGCAACACGACCCACATACTTGGAATCAGATTTAGGTAATGAATCTAAAGTCTCATTGGTTGGTATAACAAGTAAAATTGGTGAAGGATTTGATTTTAGAAGTAACTTGTTTCACATAAGGGTCATTATGAGGCACACTAAGATTGACACATTGATAGATAGTGGATCTCAATCTAACTTAATTTCAAAGGACTTGGTTAAGAAATTGGGGTTAAAAAAACAGATACATCATAAGCCCTACACACTTAAATGGATAAGAAACAAGCATCAAATGCACATAACCAAGCAGTGCACATTAAAATTTGCAATTTCACCTAAGTTTATGGACGAGGTAACATGTGATGTGGTGCCACTAAGTGAATGTGGAATGGTCTTAGGCAGCCCATACTTGTATGATCGTAAAGCAATCTTCTACATGACAAAGAATCAATATCATTTAACCAAAGCAGGTCAAGAATATGTGGTTCATGCTCATCATTTAAAGGAAAATAAAACTCTTCAAACTATGAAACAATTAATAAAGGTGGCTCAAGAAAACAACACACCTATAATTGTTTCAAATCAAGTAATAGATCTTAAGCAAGAACATGAGATGATTGTAGAATGGAAAATCAATCACACTTTGCTTCAAGATAAACTTAGGTCGTGCAAATATTACAAACATATCAACTCATTTGCAGTCATATTTTTGATGCTATCATTAGTAATGTTGTCTACATGGATGATAGTTTCTTCAGTAAGATGTGACAAGGTACAAATGGCTAACAATATGCTGTCAGTTGTCATGATTGTGTTACAGTTGATCTTGATGAGATAGGTGCACATGACATAGTTCAAAGATAGGGAACAATTCAAGTGGCATATCTCGAGCTTAATGACTGGTCAGTAACCTTTTGTGGGACCAAAAGGTCCTTAGTGGGGAGGTGTGATCTAGAATTGGATCCAAGAGCTTGATAGGGTTCAGAAAGGCCTAAAAATAAAATTTCTTAGAATGGATTCAAAACAGATGTGTGCGTAGGCCTCATCAATACGAACCCAACACAACTTGAATGGGATCAAATGGACGTCGTATTCTCCTGATATCACGATTTATTTGTCTGGTCAAATAGGGAAAAATGTTGACTATACAGTCCGTATAGTGCCACGTGGCAGCTGACTATATAGTCCGTACGTCCGCACAACTAACGTGGAAAGGCACAATTGGCGTTGACATGGAAGCATCTGTAGGTGACATGTGGCAGGGTGACTGGGCATACAGATGGATGATGTGTCGGGAAGGTACAGGTGGACTAATCCCAGAGTGACACATGTCAGCCTTGCAATGGTCACATGTGGCACATCCATACGGATGACATGGCAGGTCCGTACAATCTATATGACATGTGGTGCTTGCGTGGTAGGTACAAGTGGCAGACAAGTGGACCATTCAGTGTTCGACACGTGACATGTTTTTGACAAATGGTGTGGTGCCACATGGCCTAGACATGGGCTGCCATGTGGCACCCAGGTATTGGTTGTCATTTTTTGAAAAATATTGGAGTCTACCAGGTTCAACCGCAAGACCTCCTGGGGTGCCAAAGGTTTCGCGTAGGCTGGGATACCAGCTCGCCTATAGGTGGTACTTAACTGTATAGTGGCCCCACTTTATTTTAAAGTTGAATGTTGGTTCGTTTGGGTGGAGAAAGGGCTAGGGATAGCCTCAACCCTCGGTGTAAGCCATACCACAAGACCAGGATAATAAAACCAACAATCTACAGTTTGGTCTGCGAGGATTATTGCTAGACCTTATCCCTCGATTAAGGTGGTTACCATATGACCCGACCTATTCTAAGTTTAGTGCAGATTTGGTGGGGTTATCCCTGGCCAGTTGGGCTAGCCCATCGACTAGGGGCTAAAACCTGGGCTACTATATCGGGGACTTAAACCATATGATCCAAGGGATAAAATTTTGCTCAAAATTCAAAGTGCTTGGAATCACTTCAAATCAAACAGGAGCGTAGGTCTCATCTTCATGAACCCAACACAACTCGTTTGGGTTCAAACGGACGTCGTATGAGAGAGATATCGCGTTCTATTCAAAACGACAAACATGCAAAAAAAAGTGTGTTGACTATCCAGTCCGTACAGATGCTGATGTGGTAGACCGTACTACACGTGGTAGGGCCATATGACACATGGCAAGCAGTTGTGTGGATAGTTGGCGTATGACGTGGCTTGTTTGCAGTGAATGGTATGGCGACACGTGGCCCAATCAATGGCCGCCACGTGTCACCTATATATTGGTTTAAAATTTATTTGGAGTCCACTGGATTTGACCCCATGACCTCCACCCGCGTGCAAAGATTTGGCAAAGACCACCAACCAACGCGCCACCATAGTGTTTCTTAACAATATATGGTGCAAAATATATTTGAGTTCAAATGTTGTAAAATTTGGACGGGGGTTGGGCTGGGGCCTAGCCCCAGCCCGTGGTTATGTTGTTATGTAATATGGCCATGGTTTAAACCTTTGTGTGCACATTCAAACTTTAACCCCAGCCATATACCTTGTAATATGACCACAGGCGCGCACTATGTTTTAAAATAGCCCTTTTTAATATGAGCCCGGTCACATGTGTTGTGCATAGAACCACCGACGTGCCCGACCGTTGTCCTTTGGTTTGGACTCGACCCTTTTTTATATGCGCGCGAGGTCATATGGTGGCCATGTGCTCGTGGGCCTTAGATGGTTAAGGGCCAGCGCGTAACCGTCCTACAGTTTGTACCGGTTGTGCGATTGCACCTGGTGCTAAGTTTTAACACATAAAAGCACGTGGGGGCTAGGTTGAGGAAACAAGGGTGCATTTTGGCGATCCAGAGACAACAAGTTTGAAGGGGAACTTCTAGGAAGCCTATCTTCTTCAATTTTTGGCTAAATGAGGTGCCGAAAAAGCCCAGCGAGAGGTTTTTGGACGTTCTGAAGCGATTGGAGCCATCTATTTGGCATTTTGAGCATTGTAAAGAACATATTTGAGCACTTTGAGAAAATAATACAAAAGATCCATTGGAAGCTGGACCAGGAGATGTAGCCCAAGAGAGGGGTGAACTCCTTTATCATTTGTCGTGTTATGTGTTTTTTGTTCACTGTTTATTGCTGTTGTTTATATGCACCTTGAATGAGTAATTTCTATAAAAGTTGTGCTGCAAAGTAGATCCATTTTCATTTTAACACATGAAATAAATCTTGCAAATATTTTCAAGAATATAAGTCTTCTTCATTTTTAGATCAAGTTGGTATCAGAGCATAGGTTTTTGAAGACTTGATTATTTGCAAGTGTTTTTTTTTCTAATGCTCACAAGGTTGAAACTCACAAGAGGAGAAGGTCAACTTGTAGAGCCAAGTTCTCATCCTTCAAGGAGGAAGCTTATATCATCACCGCAAGCTTCAAGGAGACATTTACCAAGTATGGCTCATGAAGAGAGTCATGAACATATTCCTACAGAAGATGAAGATATCAGAAAAGATATCATGGAAATGAGAGAAATGATGAAACTCTTGATGGAAAGGAATACAAGGTTGCAAGGTGAAGGTTCTAGCCCTTCAAATCACAAGGGAGACAGTGGCGATAAAACTCCAAATGGAAATGGAGGGAATGGTGCTTCTCCACCACCCTC
>SNQJ01S0044440.1:16637-56756 GCA_010110895.2 Picea sitchensis | reverse complement strand
GACCTCGGGCTAAAAGCAAAAGTGCTTAACCGTTATAAAATGGTTGTAACCACATAACCGCGCGCACAAACGGTCGCAACCGCACACATTACGGTCACATATCAAAACCGTGGGCTATGTAAAATAAACCCCGCGCATTTCAAGCCACGCACATAACCGTTTACACATGGTTCATGGGTTCAAGTTATATAATAAATAAACCCCGCGCAAATGTTAAACAATGGTTTTAAACTATGGTTTGTTTAAATCCGCGCGCATGGTTTAAACAATATACTATGCAATGTTACATGGTAAAACAAATGTCCGCGCCAAATGGTTGGCCACATAACATGTGGGTCATATGTTAACAACGTGTCCACGGGTCGGGGCTTAGCCCCAGCCCGACCCCCCTTTCCTTTTCAAACAAAAGTCAACTTTAAATAAATGTTTTACAACATAGTTAACAAGGAATAGTTGGCGGAACTTTGGCTAGCGGAGGGTTATGAAGCCGCTATAGTTGGGGGAGTTCCAGGGGTCGAACCCCGCGGACTCCCCATATAAATTTTACATATATGCAACCATATAAACCAATCACATAGTGACACGTGGCGCCAATGGGTTGGGCCACGTGTCCAAACTTTATTGGCTGCAAATGACACGTGTCAACACCCCATTGGGCCATGTCGACTGTACGGTCGCCATGTCATCTTGATGGTACGACCCTCCACGTGGCCGTACGGACTGTACGGACAAGTACAGTCAACATCCCAAATTTTCCCTGTTTGGCTTGGTGGACAGATCGCGATATCTCCTCCATACGAACTCCATTTGCGAAATTAAATATACCGCCGGAATCAGGAAGACGAGACGGACGCAATGGCACTGTTTTCGTCGCAATCCGAGCACTTTGAAAATTGAGCAAATTTTTGCCCCCTGGTCCAGATTTTGATCAGTTACATAACCAAGTACCAACATCAATTACAACAACCCCTTCACCCTAATCGAAAAGTGTAGGACCCAACCCGGTTCCAAATGCGCTTATCCATCTACGCGTGCAACAATTCCTTTAGAGAATCATGTCGTTACATTGCGACAAGTGCACTAGGATTCCAAGCGTGAACGTGAAAAATCTAAACCATCAACCCGTACATAATACCCAACCCTTTCAAAATCCAAAATGCACTGACATACATTATACGAAACCATAAAGAGAGCATTGTAATCAATCAAGCTAAACATGGCACAAGTAACTATAATCAAGACATGGTTAAGTATTTCAACCTTCTACATGTACCTCAATACTATATAGCCATCATAAACCTATCCTATCACATTGCATCTTACCTCATCCTAAAATTAACATACAAACACCCTTCAGGTGACATTTACTTTTCATAAAAGGGGGGTGGTTCGGAAACAATACAATTCACTATGCTTTTCATAACCTTTCCAATTCGAAAATGACAATGTACCTTAACCTTGGAATGAAGACCTATGACAATTTCTCATTACCATAATAGTTTCTAAACAACGATTTCTTATTAATTAACACATTCTAAATAACCCCTTGTCAATAAATAACAATTTCTATATAACGTTTTTCTCATTAAATTAACAATTCCTGAATAATGTTTTCTTATTTAAAATAACAATTCTAAATAACAAATTCTCATTGAATTTCCACATGCATATATATCGTAACATCATAAACTCAGATTATTAAAAAGTTAATTTCAGACTTAGATTATTAATCAGTCAATTTATTACTGCATAAATCTGTTTCCACTTGACTGTTAAATTACGGTAGGAAGCACAAAAGTAGGTGCCCTAGATGTTGATTACAATTGTAATCACATCTCTAGCATTCAAATCAACAATTGGTGTAATAGCCAACCACGTTTGAGTCAAAAAAATCAGAAACGCACAGGGAATCGTCGTTGCCTTAAAGGTTAGTTCCCAGCCTGATGTCTCTGCAAATAACATTACTGCCACCTCCAACAATACGAAAACATAGCCCCGTCCAACAGTCACTCAAGAAACCTATGGGCATCATATGAGAAAAAGGAGCGAGGTCAATTTTAATCCAGTCGAGTTTACACTAGATGGTGTAAAGGACTGATATAAAATGATTTTAATTAAGGCGAATCCAGTGACGGGTATAGCATTTAAACAAGGTGATTTTAATTACAGTAAGGAAAACAATTTTAATTACATTTCACACAACAAAGATTTATATACAACAACGATTTATGTATGATTTATACAACAACAGTTTATATACAATTTACACAAGAAGGATTTATATACAACAACGATTTATGCACGATTTATACACGTTTTATACATCAACGATTTATATATACAATGGATTGTCATGGTAAGTCGCAATGGTAAGTAGTAGGTATGGATATCATAAAATATCTATTTCAAATGTTAAATCAATGCTAGTCATTGTATTCACCTTATTCCCTTTAATTGAATTTCAAAGCTAATCGTTGTAATCACTAATTCAATTGCTATTTCAATGCTAATTCAAATGTGAAAATTCAAATGTTATTAAATTCGCAGAAGTAGAAATAAATGCCCAATCAATCGCAGGAGTGATGATAAAATCGATGTGTAAATAACAATAGAAAATCCATAACTAAGGAACATGAAAATCCAAACCAAAATGTTGTGTAAAAATGGGTGAAAAGGATGTGTAAAACACCAATAAAAACATGGTGTGAAGGCTGGGTAAAGTGCCAAGAAAAATGATTTTTCCCCTTTTTGCCAGGAGCCAAGGAATCGGATATTAATCCTTTAGAGATTAATCATTCAATGCAGATATAATCATTCAGCCATGAATCAATCAAAACACAGAGATACTCATTCACAAAGAAGGGCACAAAGATTAGAGATTAATCATAAAAGAAAAACGCAGAGATAAGTAAGGGATAGATAGTTGGGTAGAAATTTATCCTTCACTTATTATCCATGCATAGGAAAGTAGGGCATTTAAATCTCAGTCTTAAATATTGGAGTGAAGACAATCGATTAGGCTCCTGGCCAACTGCTCAGGCACCGACTAATAACTTAAGGATAAGGGACAGAAGATAAAAACACAATTTTTGTTCGTATTAAATCAATAAAAACAAACACAGAGAAGTTAATGCAATCAAAGTTTGGGTTCTCCATGGGAAATAAATTCAAACTACAACGAGCATAAGGCTGGTATGAATTTAAGTTCTCTAATCATAAAACGTTGGGCTCATCAAGACAACTTGCGGAAAGATAAAAATGAAATCTCGGGATAGTGTTACACTGATTAAACATAAACTTTAACACAATAGAAGTACATTATTGAAGGCACATGAACAATATTTAAACTACCATTCAATACAAATATACACATGCATACCGTATCCAAATGCGAAAGCTCCCAAGTCGTTGTCCCACGCACTCTCTGTCCAGCTCCCTCTTGCCAACCGATGTGACCTCACTGGTACCTCCCAGCCAACGCTAGGGGTATTCTTCTTCCCCCTGAGCCCCCCGAGCCACAAAGGGGCCACACACACAATACCAGAGCATTCTAACACCCAAATCGCCTTGCAAGGTCAAGCTACCACTCGTTACTCGAGCTGGGTATCCCAACTCCCACAAGAGAAAGTTCAGTCAAGATAAAATTTCAGCAGTGTAGCATTACACAAACCAGATGTGTCCATAATCCTTCTTCGCCATCTCTTTTATAGAGTTTTCAAGTAATTAGTTTCCCAAATTCTCATTAAATTCCTCTTTCATTAATTTAATTAGGATAAACCTCCCTCGTACACATGTCGCCCGATCCCCTAGTTGCACCAAAAAATCAATTTTATTAATTAATTAAATATTCCTATTTCCATCACCCACCAAGAGAATTCCTAAAAACGCTCCTCAGTTTCTCAATATTCCCTTACAATTCTTAAATGACTTACGCCTTACTTAATTACTAGTTGAGTTCATAAATAGAAAGTTCCAAAGACTAGATTCCTTACTAAGTTAGACATTTAGTTTTTTCTTTAAGTTTCCCCCTTTTTTAAGTTTCACTTTTTCTTTAAGTTTCCTTTTCCCTTAAGTTTCCTCTTTTTATAACTAAGTTCAGAATTAATAGTTTAGATAAACAACCATTTACTATTTTTATGATTTTTTCTTTTTTGAGTAAAAAAGTGGAGCCTGCTATATTAGTTAAACAAAAATAACAAAGTATACAGAAGAGTAGGTCTGGAGCCACACAAAATGCTGTCGATTATCGGAAACCAGCATATGTAGAGGGCAAGTAGCAATAGCTTAAAAAGCATAATAACAGAGTGACATCTGTCCTGCCCGTAGGAAACCAGAACAGATGTCAAAAGTTCTAAGTGCACATAAAACATTAGATCATAAAACTAGAAACCGATATGGCAAGCAAAGAAACCTAAGTGCCGGGTGACCTGTCATCCTTGCTGGTATGCCGCGAGGTCCCTGCCAGGATGGCGAAAGCTTGCGCGCAGAGGGGACATCTCCTTTTGGCAGGCGCATTGGAAAATGCATCAAAGAGCATGTCCATGCGCTGACCCATGAGGAGAGCCCGGTATTCCAAATCCGACAGGTGCCCACGAATGTCTATCATCATAGCCAGGTGCTCATCCTGGATGAGCAAATTATGCATGCTTCCACCCACGTCCTCCGCCGCTTCAGAACCCGCTTCGTGCCCCTCCTGCTCCACGTTAGCCTCTGTGCCCTCCTGCTCCACGATAGCCTCTGCGTCCTTCAAACCTGCGTCGGTCGCCTGTGTACCTTGGCAACTGCAAGTATCGTCCCCAGGCCATGGAATTTCCTCCACGATACAGCCGGGGGTATCATCAAACAAGGTCGGACTAGGCTTGCAGGCCTCCTGATGGGTCGCCACTCGAGACTGCACAGGGAACGACATGTCCGCCATGGACGGATCTTCAATCACAATACAGGGGGGGAATTCCTCCTCAGGACCACCTTTCTGCGAAGCTTCCGATGCATGCCCTTTAACATGTTGACTGCTACCAACACCAGGCTCTGCTATAATGGCAATCCGCGCCCTTCTTTCAGCCCTATTTTTCTTTCTGAGAATGGACATCGCCAATGCCAAGGCACGTTCCAGCTCTTCCTTACGGCGCCTCTGTGCCTTATGGGCCTCCCATGCCGCACCACGACGAGGTCTGCCTCGCTTCCTAGCCATGAAGGAGGAGCAGGGCGAGTGCAGGTGAAAGCCAATTGGCCTGAGGCAGTGAGTATTCAATTGCAAGTTAAGGCGCAAAGCGCGGACGAGCAAACTCTGTCGTGAGGCGGTCAAAAGGAGATGCAGCAAGAATGTTGCACCGCGCCCGAACAACCAGAGTATAAACGAGATACAAAGTTGCACCAGAGCATCACGGTGTATGCTAGACACAATGAGAATTGGGTTGCACCCGCACATCCATGCAGAGCTCAGAGCCGAGGTGAGTGCAGACCCGCCCTGTTCGGGCAGACTAAAAGCCAAATGATCGAGAGCCGAGCCCATCCTTTCTCCTTTAACTCTGGTCGTCCCGGAACCACTGCAAACGTTAATGCTCGCTCGCGGGAAGGGTCTCTCCGTCCTACCCCTGCTGCTGTATCCGTCCTCCATGGTTAATACATGCGCGTGGGTGGCGGTTCATGTCATTTATGCCTGGGTCGGGTGGAATCCACTTGTGACCCCTGGGCGACGTGTCACCCCATCCGGGGCTATTTTTATGAATTTAATCCTCCATTGTAAATTTTTTTTTTTTTCTTTAATAATTAAAGTTTGAATTTTTGTTATTAGTTATAAAAGAACCTTTAGTGAATTGAATTTTATAAAAAGAATCTTAGTGAATTAAAATTGTATAAAAGAACCTTAGTGAATTAAAATTTTATACCAAGAACCCTAGGGAATTGAAATTTCCACTTTAATCCAGTTATACGTCTAATTAGTTGTTGTTTTTTTGTTCTAAGGTTCTACTCAGACCTAGGTTTTTAATTCACTAGTCTTGGTGACAGTTCTTACAGGAAAAATTATTCATTAAAGTTTACTTATCACATCATTCATTTTAAGTATAATTAGGTTTATTCGTTGACCAATTAAAATTGTGACGTTCCCTTCAGGATGCACTACGTGCTCCAAGGGTGCCACTCACCTCTTTTCATTTTCCTTGCGTGACGTGCCCTTCAAGACGCACTACGTCCTCCAAGGGTGTCACTCGCCTCTTTCCGTTTTCCTTGCGGGGAGTACCCTTCAAGACGCACTACGTGCTCCAAGGGTGCCACTCACCTCTTGACTGAATTTGGTAGACGTCAAACCCCTAGAGTCAATACTCCACTAGGTGATCTTGTGGGAGACTAAGGGCCTCTAAGAAATAAGGCCTCTGCCTTATTGCATGCCCATTAGAATCATCGTGAGCGACTGTCACAATCTTCCCTCACGACATCGTGGGTCTTCTCGATCTAGGTAATCATTAACCTACAGTTTGAGCCATGACAAGAGTGCTAGTAGGATGTGGTAGGGATGCTACGACACCTCTCCCTCAATGTCTCTAGTTTTCGTGCATGACCCCTCTACTCCAAATGTGAGTTTGGTCAGCAAGCTATCGTCAGACTGCATCCATTAATGAATCATGTCAGCAATAATAATAATCAATCATCGTAATATCTAATCATATGTACATATGTCACAACAACAACATTCAAACCCAATAGTCCACTCCCTAACTAGATCCGGAGTCCAAGGGGTTTCATCGATGCCTCTACATCCTCAATGTCCAAATTCCTGCACACTCAGGAGAACCCAGTCAATAGCACCTGTCTATGTAAATGCAACAAAATAACGTATCATCAAATCCATAATATCTCATAATCATAATCAAAATGACCAATAGTATAATAACCCGGATCACTTGCACACAAGTGTCCTCAAAGAATAAGTTCGCTCAGTGCGCACAAGAGCGGGATGTTACAAATTGACACGATTAGTACACCCAAATACAAGCCATTTTGATTTCAATTTTTTTGGCCAAATCATCTGGAATTTCTAGAGATCTCTCGTACCTAGTGGGAAAATGTTGCAATCTCTCATGGCACACTAATGTACAGGTTTCAAACAATGATGAAAAACTTCAAACAACAACTTCGACAATGGAATAAAAATGTTTTTGGAAATATTTTTCAAGCTCAGAGGTCTCTAGAGAAGTGCTTGGAGGAAATCCAACAAGATTCCATTTCACAGGGCCCTTCAGATTCTCTGCAACAGGAAGAGGAGCTACTCAAACATTAATTGGAGGAGAGATACAAGCAGGAGGAAATCTTGCGGAGAAACAAATCTAGGGTACAATGGCTCAGGGAACAGGAAAATAATACCAAATTATTTCATAGATCCATGATGCATAGAAGTTATGTTAACCATATTACTAAGCTAGAATATGATCAAGGGAACCCAATTTTGAACCATGAAAGATTAGAATCGGAGTTGGTCAACTACTACAAGTATCTTCTTTTAGAGCCACAACTTGATCGCACTCCAACTATCAACAGAGTAAATCAACACATACTAGTCATCATCACTCCATAACATAATCAAGCCCTCATGAGACCCATCACAATTGAGGAGGTAGAACATACCATCAAGGAAATGCCACCGGGAAAGGCATCTGGGCCAGACGAATTTACAACAAAATTCTTCCATTATTGTTGATCAATGATAAGAGAGGATGTCTAGCTTCTAGTGGATGAATCCAAGACTTCTGGTCATATGCTATGAACCCTTAATTCTACTTTTCTTACCCTCATTCCCAAGGAAGAGAGAGTCACTCAGCTGAATCAATTCTAACCCATCGTGCTCTTCAATGTGGTCTATAAGATCATTACCAAATTCATTTCTCTTAGACTAAATCCCATTCTCCCTTTCATAATCTATAAGGAGCAGTCTAGTTACATTGAGGGGCACCAAATAATGGAAAACACCTTACTTGTACATGAGTTGATCCACTCAGTCAAATCCACACGAACTCCAGGTATGCTTATTAAGCTTGATCTATCCAAAGCCTTTGATCACCTTAGTTGGAAGTACATGAAATCTCTTCTCTCAACTTTTGGCTTTAGTAATGATTAGATCCATTGGATAATTAACCTCACATTCAAAACCTTTTTTTCCATTCTAGTCAATGGTGTTCCTTCTAAACCTTTTTCACCCTAGGTTTATTCGCCAAGGTGACCCTCTCTCTCCCTTTCTCTTCGTTATCATGGTTGAAGGATTTTCCTATTACATCAATGCCTCTATTGTGGAAGGCTCTATCCAAGGTCTCCCATTGCATGTTCTAAAATGATTCGTTTCCCATGGCCAATTTGTGGATGACACCATGTTGATGGGTTCTCCCACTGCACAAGAAGTCATTAAAATCAAGTCCATTCTTTCTGATTTTAGTGAAGCTTATAGCAACACCTTTAATATGGATAAATATCAACTATTCTTCTTTAATACTCCTCCTGGTATCCAACGACACATCTCTCATCTTCTGGGCATACCCAAGAGCTCCCTTTCATCCAACTATATTGGCAGTCCTTTATCAGATTCAAAAACATAGAATAGCTCTTGGGATACCCTCCTCCAAACCCTTTCCAACCGTTTGAACTCCTAGACCTTCAGATCCCTAAATTTAGTCGTGTGCCTTATGCTTATTAAATCGGTTCTCCAAGACATCCCCATATATCTCTTCTCAGCCTTGGAATCCCTACAATTAGTCATTAAGGCCATTTTGAATCTTCAGTGGAACTTTCTTTGGCAAGGCCACAATCTAGGGAAAAAATGGGCTCTTGTCAGTTGGGATAAAGTTTTCAAACCAAAGATTATTGGAGGCCTAGGACTCAGGGATCCTGGAATGTTAAATGGTATCATGGGAGCCAAAATATGGTTGTGCTAGCTCAAGTGCCAAACTTCTTTATGGGAAAATATTTGGAAGAAAAAATATTTACCCCATATCAATGAGGTACATCTTATCAGGCTAAACGAATTGATCCAATGTTCCGATATCTAGAATGCAACATGGAACAATCGTCCTCTCATTCAGGAACATTCCTTCTGGGAAATCAAGAATGGACATGATGCTCTATTTTGGTCTGACTCATGGCAACAATTACCTCCTATGAAATCCTTGGATAGTATGCAACATATTCAAAATCACATGCAACAACTAGAGTCCCTCAAGGTCGCAAATATTTGGTTAGATGAACCTCACCATCCTCCTTGGAGGACCTGGAAAACTCTCCCCACTGATCTCAATATTCTAGCAGACTGTGATATGAAATCCTGGCAAGAATTTTCCACCCAAAGAAAGGTATGCATCAAGGAGGGCTCAGATATTCTATGTTGGGTCCATTCTCCTCTGGGTACTTTCATGATTAAATAAGCCTACATCCTCAACTCCAATATTCATATTAAACCAAAATAAAACATTTGGCAAATTATCTGGCAGTCGCACTTGTGGCCAAAAGCTTCCAAATTTCTTTGGCTCTTAGTTCAGAATTACATTCTCACCTAGGACAATATTATAAAAAGAGGGTTCATTGGACCCTCGATCTGCCATATTTGTTAGCAACAGGAGGAGTCAATGGAGCACCTATTGAATCAATGTTCATTTAGTGGGGAGATCTGGGATCATGTATCATAGATCATGAGAAAAAACAAATAGAGCAGGAGATAGAATTACAAACACTATAGAAAATTAGGGATCAACAACTTTCAATAATCCAATTCTAAATCAGATATGGTAGTTGCTTCCAGGATTTGTGGTCTGGCATATATGAAAAGAGATAAATAAGTGCATATTTCACCCCAAGCCCTCACTCCCTTCCCTTATCTAGTCTAAGATCTATGGAAACATACATGAAACAACCTAAGCCCAATAATGGACCCATGAAGATCTCTCATGTGATCCCAGGGAAAGCATCATTCTCTCTAAATGGCAGTTGAATCTACAATGAAATCTTCTCATTTTGCATCATAATCCAAGCCCTTCTCTCACCCTTAGCTCTACCTCCTGGCATTTCCCTCCCATGGGTTTTTTCAAGTTGAACTTTGATGGAGCATCTGAGGGAAATCCTAGATCTGCAGGGTATGGCATGGTCCTTCGTGATAGCACTAGCCAGATCAAACACATTATGTCTAGAAACCTAGGGTATGAAACCAAAAAATCTGCAGAGCTATGGGGCCTGATTAGAGGAATCCAATTAACTTCTATTCTTAATCTAAATCATTTTATTATTTAAGGGTAAATTCCCAAGTAATTCTTTTGTTACACACTAAAATTATAAATGGGTTTGATCTTGCAAAAGTCTCCCCCAGTTGGCGTCTTCTTGGTCCTCTAGAAGTCCTTCGTGCCCTACTTCATCCTTCTCTTACTCTCATCACCTCCCATATCTGAACATAATTGAACAAGGTTGCAGACAAGCTGACGAATGAAGGAGACTCTTTACAGGAATATGACATCAGGATTGATGCTAACCTCCTTCTCACCCCTTTGTTGTTGCTTCAATGTATTGATTTGGCCCATAGATATTGTTCTATCCTGAATGGGGTGAGAGATGGAATACATGCACCAAGTGAAGTTAATGAATCCATTCACTGCTCTCCTCCCTCTATTCATGTCGATGCATAGCATTAACGAAGAAAGGATGGAGATGCGCCTGTGTTGCATGGGAAACTTAATGTGTCGATCATTCTAACTGTTGGATTGCTACAATGATGGTACAAGGAAGATGTGGGACGTCAACTCAATCTTAATGGCACATTCCATTACTGTAATGGGTTACTTATTGGAGGTAAAGCATGGTTTATATTCTATATTATTTGTTTGGGCATCGTGGGTGGCTTCCTCCTCTCTCACTAGGATTCTCTTCACTCAGAACTCTCTCTCTTGGCCTTCTAATCATTTTTCACTCTCAATGCCACACAAGAGGGGTAACTCGAAACATGTTCCATCCTATTATAGATACATGGCTCGTCAGCTTCATCTGGGTCTGTCTACCTTGCTAGCTCTTCCACCTTCCACTAGATCAATATTCATTGCTTCATCCTCTATGGACTTGCCCTACACAATTCAGAATTGGATTACAGATGACAAAAATCATGTTTTCAATGAAGAGGAGTTCCCTCAGGTGCCTCCCCAGTCTCCTTCAGATTCCCAATTTATTGCTTCTATATATTTACAACCTTCTCTTTTCAATTCCTCTCGAGACGCAGGTGTTGCTCCCAACCTAGTCTTGGGGGATCTCGGGAGCTATCCAGTTACAAAAGAGGTTCCTCCTTCAATACTTGGTGACATGGTTTAGGAAATAGCTTTTCCCAAAACCAAGCTCAAACCTAGTGTGGATACAATGCCTAAGGCACCCCCCCTGTGCAACTTCTCATACGATCAACTATGACTTATTTTCGACTTGAGAAGGGATGTTGCTCACCAAATTTTTCATCAGAACATCATTTTTTGTTAGTTGGATTCCTTCTTCGACTCCCTTTCAAGAGATCCTATCAAGAGAAAATGTCCAACCTACTACCAACCTTGTTTATTTTCTCTGGCCTAGCCTCACCCCTCAAATGGTGATGGAAATCTAGGTACTTCCAGTGTTTTAATTTTTTTATGTCTTGTTTCTTTTTGTTCAAAATAGTCGTAGCTACAATATTAGGCAGGCCTATTGCCAGATTATAGATTTCACGGTTTTTGTATTTGGTCACATATGCATCTCGATGTAAACATGCATGCTCTTTCATACTTTCATCCGGTTCTGGTTTCCATTTGTTTGGCAGAATTGGTTACAGGCTTTCCTATTTGTACTGGTTTTCTAATTATCTAAGGTAATATAACTTTTATTTACAAACAAAAAACATAGAAGAGTAACAATTCCTAATAATAATTATAATAATGTTATTATTAATAATAACATCATAATTAATTTTTCTTAATTAATTTATAAACCTATCAATAATAAATATTAATATTTTTAATATATGTATAATAAAACATATCAATAATAATAATAATAATCATAACAAATAATGGTAAAAATAGTAATAATTATTATTATAAGAAAAATAATATTAATAATATCTTGATCATAATAAATTTAGTAATAAGTTACATTTCTCGTCTCATGTAACGTGAATTCTAATAATAATAAACTAACAAAAACAATAAGATGAATATAGTAGCGAGGAAAAATAACAAAATACTAACACTGAAATAATTATAATGTAGAGTGGTATTATTAATATAATAATAAATTTTTTAATTAATTAATTTTATACTCATTGAGTTCGTCATCATTGTAATTAGAAATAAAAAACATTAATCACAACTTTCTATCAAAACTAAAGTGTTTTTCCAAAAAAAACAAAAAACAAAATGGTAGTTTTGTTTATCCAAATTCTAATAATAAAAGCATGGTATACTATTTTACAAATTGACACAAGTGAAATGACTGGAAAAAACATGACACGATTAAAAAAAAAATTAGAGAATCGACTCTTGTTGATCTAAAATGCATCCTTGAAATAATCTCTCCTCTTAACTTTGTAATAACAAAATATAATTTTGTAAAGTTGAGTGAATAGTCCAAAACTCCTTTTCACTTGAAAGATGAAACAAGCAATTGGGATGGTTGCTATTCCAAGGTATCCCATTAAATATGAAGACTATGGAAAAGAAGGGCATGTGGAACATCAAGCATTGATGGTTCATCACACTGCTCTGGGATTCATTCGATCGGACAGTCGACCTACATTTGGAAACAATTGCTCGAGTGATCAACCATATCTCTACATTAGTCGGTCGAGTAGTCGATATGTTTTTCGGTCGGATAGTCGACCAATAGTCAAACATAGTCGGGAGGTGGATCGATCAGCCCGACGATCAACTATAATTTGGACGCATGGACATTCAGGTCAACCATCCTTGTCGAGCCGACTAGAGAACACGGATTTGATGGAGTCAACTCTAACAACCGACGATTATATGTGGATAAGACCCTACCGATTTCATGGAAGTTGGTTAGATATTGAAGCCATAAATAGCACACCCCATGGGTCATTGAAAAAAACATGTAGATCATGAAAAACATGTGAAATATGCATTGTGATGTTTTTATCACAGTGCGATCTGCTTAAGTGTTGTAATGGTGTCTTTAGAAACCACCTTTTGTCTTCGAAATTTTATTACCTCTTCGATTATCTATCGAATTGTCTGTCTATTTCATAATAGGTTCCACCCTATTGCCCAACATGGTACCAGAGTTGATAGTTTGAAACATCACCTATTATCCACAAACCTTGCTAAGTTGGATCTGTTGTGTGATTGACTCTAAGATGGTGGTTTGTCGATTGGAACTTATTGAAACATAATAGTTTTGTCTAAATATCAAAGATGGCTTCTAAGATTGATCATGTTATTCTGAACAAATAAAATTATATAGGATGGGCACCAGACATGGAAACCTTACTAAAGAGTAAAGGACTGTGGAAGTATACAAAGACTATGATTCTAGATCCAACAGATGATCAAGAAAAGTTCGTTATTGATGGAAAGAAGGATGAGGCTGTGGGGGTCATCCCAACCTATATCTCGCAGGAGATTCATTTTCACATCACTGGAATCAACCACCCTCATCAATTCTGGAAGAAGCTGAAGTCATTGTTTGACAGAGTTGATGAAAGCCACATCATGCAGTTGGAGAAAGAGTTGATCTCTCTCGATCCTCATTCCTATGACAAAATAAAGGACTATTTGGCACCTGTGAAGGAAATCCAGTTGAAATTGGGTGAATGTGGAAAGAATTACCAGAATAAATAAAGACAATTCATCGAGATGGTCCTGATGAATTTAAGAACACCATTCAATGTGTTCATTTCAACTTTTCGGCACCAACTGGAAGACACGAAATGAAGATGGTAAGGACTACACCTTTGAAGCTTTTTCTGGTCTTTTTATTACTGATCAGCATAGACTACTTGAAGAAGGAAATCTTGGTGGAAAACATCAAAGCCACTTTCTCAAGGGAAGGGGTAAGTCAAATCATAGGGAAAGAGGATGGTTTGATACCCCTACATAGAGACCTGGATGTCATGACTAGAAACCTAAAGGGAAAATAGATGCACCCCAACCAAGTCGAAAGAAGAAGACATGTCAATATTGTGGAAAGATTGGACATGTGGAGAAATTATGCTATAAGAAGAGGGATGATTTAGAGGAGAAGGTTAAAAGTCTTGAAGAATATGTGTTCGATGTATGATGACCCACTGATAATTTCACTTTCCAAGTCATAACTTCTCAATCCTTTCTATCTAATTATGCACAAAATGAATGGGTTGTCAACTCTAGGTGCACACATCATATGCCTAAGGATACTTCCTTGTTCACGTCCTTAGATGAAGCAAAGGAGAGGAAGATTTATGTCGCCGATGATTTTTCTCTAGATATTTCTAGTTAGGGTGATGTTTCTCATCGACATGCAAGGATTTTCAACATTTATCATGTGCTAAATATCAATGCTAATCTGATTTTTGTTGCTCAGTTAACACAGACATGCAAGATTGTGGAATTTTGGCCAGATTGGTTCTTTGTTCGAGATTAGAAGAAAGTTCAGTCAATTTTCGCTGAAGGGTTTCTTTACCCAGAGGACAATCTATATAGATTATGTGACATGACTTGAATCGACACTGAACCAATTTCTCTTGTTTCTCACACTGATGAGTGAAGTCAAACTTGGCATGAATTACTCTGACAGCTAAATTTTTGAAGTCTACAGTCGATGGAAACTCAGAACATGGTTTCTAGTTTTCCTAAAGTGTTTCTCCTTGAAGGAGTCTGTAAAGATTGTGTGCTTGGAAAACATCATTACATACCTTTTGACTATGGCAAAACACGATGATAAAAAAAACTACTAGAGTTGGTTCATTTTCATGTATGTTGCATGAATATACCTTCCCTGGAAGGTGTGAGGTATAATTTGAATTTCATTAATGATCTCTCTCGTTTCACATGGGCCTATTTTCTGAAGAATAAGAATCTTGTCTTTGAAAAGTTCAAAGAGTTTAGAGCCTTTGTTGAAAAGCAATCTGGCCAATCCATGAAGTGCTTGAGACCCAAAAATGGTGGTGAGTATGTAAATCTACCTTTTGAAGAATACTTGGTTCAATTTGGTAGTGACTGGAAGTGGTCGGTTCCTCACTCACCTCAGCAGAATGGTGTCATAGAATGAAAAAATCATATGTTAGTGGAAATGGATAGAGCTCTTTTGCAAGATAAAAATATGTTCTCTCGCTTCTGGGCTGAAGTGGTATATTGTGCAAACTATCTACTCAATCACATATTGATTCGAGTTGTTCCTTCAGTGACTCTAGTCAAACGATGTTGTGGAAAGAAGCCTTCAGTCAGCCACCTCATTTTGTTTGGATGTATTTCCTGGGCTCATATTTCCATTATTTCAGAAAGAAGTTGGGTGCAAAGAGTCATTCTTGCATCATGATGGGATACTCCAAAGAGGAGAAAGGCTATCATCTGTTTGATACTGGCAAACAATAAATCATCATTAGATGAAATGTATGGTTTTATGAGAAGTCTTCTTGCATCAATTTGTTGAATGCTTCCTCTAGATTTCTATAGGATGATCCCTTTGATGTTTTCTTCGACACTAAATCTTCTATTCCATTTTTTAGTCCCTCAACTAGATAGTCAAACTCTATTCTTGTTTCAAATAGACCATCGACCTTCGAGTCGATTACTCCATCAATATTTGTTTCGACTGGTCTGCCATATCTGTCGACTAAAATTTCTCTGACTTTTGTTTGACCTGTTGTAGTGAACCACCATTCAAATGTTTCTTGTCTACTCAAATGGTTTGTCAAGACAATTGAATTTGTTGGAGCTTATGCCAGTGATGTTGTCTCTAGACGATAAACTTGAATTCAAAAAGCAACATTCCAATGTTGAGCCGGATTATTTTCGGCACGAAATGAGAGTGGAGATATAATAAAGAAATGCACAAAGATATCGCGGATATCCAATAATATAACAGAAATGTATCAGATATGAAATCATAAACATAAGGATAAAGTAATACACGATTTCTATTAATGAAAGAAATGTACAGAGACTGTAAAAATATAGAGTGAAAGACTCACTAGAATGGTGGCAACTTATCTCTGAGAAGAGATGTGACGGCTACTCGCATTCGCAAGAAGATGATTACAATGAGGATCTGAAGGCCTTTTTACAATAAATGGGAATGCCAAAATCCCTAGACATCAAAAAACCTTACCCTAGGAGATGAAGCACCAAAATTCATGTGGGCCCCGTTTGGGTAAGTCAGTGCATCAACTTCCCGGGGTCGTAACTTTTGCATACGATCTTCGTTTGACGCACATGATACATTTTTAGAAAGGTCTATACGGGGACCAAAACTATTAACAATGAATATCATGATTTGGTACAAACTAATATTCGCTGGATTTTGATTCCCAAAAAATGTCGTTTAGGGCCTCAAAACGGCTCTGGAAGTTCAGGACCCGAAAAACTGCCAAAAATAGTAAATTGCCAAAATTGCCAGAAAACTATTTTGAGGGAGTTGGAAAAGGTGGGTGGCCACTGATATCCACCTGGATCAATCCTACCTCCTTAGGAAGAAATTTTCTCCATTGCGTTGAGTTCCCGGGAGAGAGAGGGAAGCGTTTGTTGAATCTGAATCTTGGTGAGTTGTTTGCCTTGCTGGAGATGTCGCGCTGCTTGGTTTGTCAACAAGGTTGAGTCTATTCAACAAGTCAAGCTCTATGAGAGGAATGTGTGCAGAGGGAATCTTTGTGCTTTGTTTCAACCTTGTCGACATGCTTATGTTGGATAGAAGGTGCTTGGGGCGAGGCTGTAGTGGTTGCAGTGTCCTTCTATTCCCCTTTTGAATAGATTGTGAAGAAGTTGAATTTTGCAGTATGAGATAATACCTTGTGGCACTGCTTAGGTGGAACAATAGTCAGAACTACCTCTGGTATTCTATAGAGATGACCCCCTAGATAAATAATTACATTGTGGGGTCGAGACTCATAAACAACATGGCGTCTCCACATATATGGCTAGCCCAAGAGAAACTCACAAACATCCAATGGGGCAACATCACATAATACCTCATCCTTGAAGGGTTGGATGTCATATGACAATCGACACTATTGGTTGACACAAAGATCTCATCCTTGGAGAAGACACCCGATGTTGTATGGCCATGGGTGTGGTGTTGTCGACAATCCCAATTGTTTGACGACCTCTACTGAGATGAGTTTCTTCTGGCTTCCGCTATCAACAATAAAATGTAGTGGGGTCCCCTTCACCCACATCTATGAATGAAAGAGGCGCTCCCCCTCTTCAGTATCCATTGGTTCTTTGGTTGAATTGTTGCGGTTGCGACAATAGCAGTGGGGTCTGCGTCGATGATCTGTCTTTTACCAGTATTTTCAGAGTCATATTCTAAATCAGGGTTCAGCTCCTTATCTTTGATATCGGCCACCAATGACTGTTTTGAGTGACATTCATCAGTGTTGTGTTAGGGGATTTTGTGGAAATCGCACCATTTTCTGGTGTCCTTCTCTGTCTTCACGTGACCCTTCTTTTCCTGTGGCTTGGACTAGTTTTCGGGAGACTGTTTGTTAGGGATGACTTTATCATACTTTGGTTGTTGCAAATTTGCAGACCTGAACTCCCGTTTGTTCTGGTGTTTAAATTTTTTCTCAATTTTAATAGTATATCGATAAGCAACACCAAGTGATGAGATGTACAGAAAATCCATTTCAGTTTGGATATATTTGTGTAGAGCCCCACGGTATTTCAGAGCCAAATGTCGTTCGGAGTCTTTGATACCCAACTTGGTGCGTAAGGTATGGAAGGTATTGGTGAAATCTGGAACTACTTGGCCCTTCTCTTGCCGCAGTGTGGTCCATCTCATGTACTGGTCCTCATAGTTTCCAATAGGGTAATATTGTTCCTTTACTGCATTCACAAAAAAATCCCAAGTGGTATTGACCCCATATATTCCAGAATCCTCTATGGAACTTTGATCCCAGTAAGTTTCCCACCAATGTTTGACATGGGGGAGAGATTTAAGGAGTGCGAAGGTGATATTTTCCCTGTCGGAAAAATTATGAACAGAGAAATAACCTTATAACAGATTTAATTGTTTGTCTAGGGCATCTGCATCTATCTGACCTTCAAATACGGGAATATCAAAATTAACTTGTACCTTGAAAGGAAAGGTTCTTCCAAAGTGGTTGTTTGATGAATATGTGTTTGTTTCTATTAGCAGGCGTTGAAGGATGTGGGAAAAATTCTCCATTATTTCGTCCCTCTGTCACATGAGAGCTTGCTCAAGCAACACCCCTTCATTACATGAGCTGTCAAGCAAATGCATTGATTGATCATCTTCTCCATCAATTCTTTCCTTCCTCCATGGAGGATTTCTTAGGCATGCAAGAGCGATTGGTTCAAGAGAGAAGAATCAATACCCAACTTGCTATACTCAAACCTCAATGTGGACATGACCGAAAATGATCAAGAGTACCGGCTCGATACCACCGGATCCCGATTATTTTTGCACGAAATGAGTGTAGATATAATAACCAAATGCATAGAGATATCGATATCCAATAATATAACATAAACGTATCAAATATGCAATCATAAACATAGAGATAAGAATGTAATCCATGATTTCTATTAATGAAAGAAACGTACAGAGACTATAAAAATACAGAGTGAAAGACTCACTAGAATGGTGGCAACTTATCTCTGAGAAGAGATGTGACGACTACTCGCATTCACAAGAAGATGAATACAATGAGGCTTTGAAGGAATTTTTAAAATAAACAAGAATGTCAAAATCCCTAGACATCCAAAAACCTAACCATAGGATATGAAGCGCCAAAAGTCATGTGGGCCAAATTTGGGTAAGTCAGTACATCAGCTTCTTGGGGTCGTAACTTTTGAATACGATCTCCATTTGACGCATATGATACATCATTAGAAAGGTCTATCCGAGGAATACAAATGTTGATAGCAAATATCAAAACAAAACAAAAAAAAAATCAATATTCATCGGAGTTTGATGCCCAAAAAAGGTCGTTTAGGGCCTCAAAATGGCTCTGAAAGTTCAGGACCCGAAAAATTACCAAAAATAGTAAATTGCCAAAATTGCCAGAAAACTGTTTTGAGCGAGTTGGAAAAGGTGGGTGGCCACCAATATATACCTGGATCAAATGTTTCCTTGATGACTCGTGTACTTGAAAATTATGATCATGTTGCCTACTCGGATGCTAAAGGAAGACCTTAATGGAAACATTCCATACAAACATAAATTGATTCTTTGTCGAAGAATCACACTTGGGACTTAGTTCCTCGACTACAAGGAAAGAATGTTGTGAAGTTTTGATGGGTCTTCGAAACCAAATTCACCTCTGAAGGTGTTTTTGAGAAACATAAAACATGCCTAGTTGTGAAGGTATTTTCTCAACAAGAAGGTCTCAACTACACTGATACATTTTCCCATGTTGCAAAGATGAACTATGTTCAACTAATTCTTTCCCTTGATGCTCGTTTTGGATTGAAAATCCATTAGATGGATGTGAAGAATGACTTTATTCATGGAGACCTCTCTAAAGATATTTTCATGGAACAACCACTTGGTTTTGTTACAAATTCTACCCTATTTTGTCGAATCAAGAAGTCGCTTTATGGTTTGAAGCAGACTCCTCAAGCTTCGTATGCTAAGATCGACAGTTTCTTTCTTTGACTTGGTTTGAAAATTTGTGAATATGATCACATCTTGTATGTACTCCATAGCAACGGAGACACCTTGATTGTTGTTATATATGTTGATGACATTCTCATTATTGTAAATAATACTAATCTCATTCTTAGATTGAAGAAACAAATTGCTCACTCTTTTAACATGACAAATCTTGGTACTCTGCATTATTTTTTGGGTCTTCAAGTATTACCACTTTGTGATGGATTTTTCATTTCTCAATCTCAATATGTGATGGATCGTTTTACACATTTTAATATGGTTGATTGTAAGCCCTATACTACTCCCTTTCAATCTAAAGTCAAGCTCACTAAAACTTGTCAAACTCCCTAAGTCAATGCTACGCTTTATCGACAACTAGTCGACAATATTATTTACCTTAATCATAGTTGAACTGAAATTTCCTTTTATATTAGTGTGGTTTCTCGGTTTATGCAGAACCTCGGAGAAAGCCACTGGAAAAAAACCAAAAAAAAATTCCTCTATCTCAAGGTACCACTCAATTTGGTATCAAGTATTTTCGAAGTTCAGATTTGTTGGTCGCCTTCACTAACTCCGACTGGGATGGAAATAGTGATGATCAAAGGTCCACTTTTGGCTATGTGTTTCATATCATCACTCGACCATTGGTGTGTTTTTGAAAAAAAAAATAAGGTAGTCTCCTTGTCGACTACAAAAGCATAATATCGTGGTGTCATTCAAGCAGGAACTGAAGTAGCATGGATCCATCAACTTTTGGGAGAACTTGGATTTCATGTTCAAACCTCGACTACAATCTACTATGATAATGAAAGTTTCATATAGGTTGCTGAGAATCCTATTTCCCATAGTAAGATGAAGCATGTTGAGATCCATGATCACTATTTGAGACAATTAGTTCATGAGAACATTGTATCTCTTGAATATTGCAGAAAACATGATCAAGTTGTTGATATATTCACTAAATATTTATATGAAGATATATTTATCAAGCTCCATACAAGGCTCAGGATTTAGGAAGATGAAATTATGAGGGGTGTCATGATGACATAATTTCACTTCCTGGATATCTAGAGATGTGTGATGATGGGGGGTGTTGGAACATTAAGAAGTCATAGTTCATCACACTTTTCCTAGATTCAGTCTATTGGGCAGTCGACCTACATCTGGAAACAATCGATCAAGTGATCAACAAGATCTATACAATAGTCGGTCGAGTAGTCAACATGCATGTCAGTCAGATAGTGGACCAAAAGTTGAACATAGTTGAGTAGTGGATCCAACCCAACAATCTACTACGAGTTGGAAACATGGACGATCAAGTCGAGAATCCTTATCGAGCCGACCAGACGGCGCAGATTTGACAGAGTCAACTCTAACAATAGATGGTTATATGTGGACGATATCCTCCCAATTTCATGGAATTTGGTTAGATATTGAATCTATAAATAACAAGCCTCGTGGGTCATTGAAAATAACATGTAGATCATGCGATCAAGATGTGAAAAATGCAATGTGATGTTCTGATCACAATGCACGATGCTTAAGCGTTGTAACAATGTCTTTAGACACCACCCTTTGTCTTCAAAATTTTATTCTCTCTTCAATTGTCTGCAGAATGTTCTCTATGTTTCGTAACAGATTCCACCCTATTCCCCAATTGGGAATTGTGTGAAGAAGATATATTGACAAAAAAAATGAAGAAGGAAGGAAATAACAGAGCATGAAGGATTCATAAGAAGAATCTCATTCGAATAGTGAATGTTGTCTTTGAGCCAAAGAAATTTGTGAAAATTTGACACTCAGTAAGAATGCATCATAATATTAGTTGAGAGTGCATAGCTCACTCTTGTAACCATTTACTAAGAACAAAATATCCCCACTAAATGTTATATTTCCCATTTGGGTTTCCAATATTAAAAAATATCCATGTCATGGTGTGATTTATTGCTTTATGATTGAGTTGTGCTTATTTGATTTTGTTTTGACTTTAATTTAATGTTTAGGTTTAAATAATTGTTTAGTAAAATCGTGCTTGATTTATTTTGAACTCATATGCATCCCCACATATTGCAAACTACCCAATTACTAGGTTTAACCAATGCATTGATGGTTTGCATTAGGATTTAAACTAGTAGCATACTTTTTAGTTCATTTTGACTCCTTGATTCCTCCAATGTGTGTAGGATACTTATCTTAAGAGGATTGAGTTGTGAACATGGTGTAACCTATTTTGGGTGTGTTTCCTTCCTCTCAAATAGCCAATCATTTTCTCTTACCTCGGTATGGTAGTATTCCTAGTGAGAAGAACTCATGTTTGATTGATTTCATTACATTTTGCAATACACTCTACCTCCATTTCCATAAACAATTCCATGCTAGAAAATTTGAATCATTTGGGGAAAATCAAGATGGTAATAGAATTTCCTATCACACTATTTCTATCTACTTAATTGGAAGGGTGAAAATTGGGATTTTCTTGATCATATAAATCCTATGTTTGATTATTGAAGCTTGGGAACTTCATTGTTAAACTACAACCAAGCCAATCTTGATCATATAGTGCCTATGTTCAATTATTGAAGGTTTGGTGATTTAATGCTAATCTACAACCAAGATAATCACCTCTAGTCACTTATATCCATTCAATTGGTTGTGTATTTAAATATTTATATGCATGTGTGAGTGTTTTTATTGACTCATTATATTGGCCTAACCAAGTCAACTTTATTATGTGTATATTTACAAAGGAAAGAGAGTTGAGAACATATCATTATCCACTTATTGTGTTGGTTTTCTTTGGGTTGGGAATATCTATATATCTTTGTGTGTGTGTGTGTGTGTGTGTGTTTTACCATATGATTGTTTGATTGCATCATACCCAGCCTTGGCACCACACTAGTGAATACCAAGTCTATATAATAGATCCCTTTTATGCCTATTGGTGGTTAGAGGCTAAGAAATTTGTAGAATTTTCCACACATAATTTGTACCAAGAGTAGATAATTGATTTTTCTTTCTGCAAAGTATCTATGTTGGTGAGATGGATAGGTCATATACCTACAATTTATAGATCATATGGTATTATAGTAGGTTTTCTAGAGACCTTGAATCAACTACCATGGAAAAATATTTGAAGAGGGAGAAGTTGGAAGAGTTAAGAGACTTAAACAAGGAGATCCAAAAGGAAAGTTTGTATTGGAGGAAAAAAAGGAAATGAGTTGGAAAAAGGGCTTACTAAACACTAAGACTCCTCAGCACCATGAGGGTAGACTTAGACAAGAGTATATTGTATCTCTTGCAATTGGAGGAGAAATTCACTCAATTGGATAATTGGTAAGAGGAGAGGTTCACTAAAATGATTGTTGAGATATAACACAATTTTATAGAAAAGGAAGAGGCATTGAAGAAGCTACATATATCTATCCAAGAGACCAAAAAACCACTCCCATTACCATTGTGAAATTCAACGCTATGACAGAGTCAAGCATGGTAAAATCACCTTCCAAGATCCTTCCTCAAGATCCTTTTAGTGATTTCAAAAAGCACACTAGAGGCATCAATTTCAAGTTTTTGAGGAAAATGGGCTACAAGGTCCAAGGGATAGGCAAGAAAGGATAACAGATTATGAATCTTGTTGTAGTTCAATAGAGACCCAAGCATGAAGGCCTAGGATTATGTGGACAAGAATCAAACACAAGTTGGTTCAAGTATACCAAAGAATAGTTGGGGAAATAGAGTTATATCAATGTAGATTTAGGATAGGGAGTTAGTAATTAGGGCATAAATTTCTCCTATGATATCAAAATGAGATGAGTCAAGTTGGGTTATAAACTAGATTCATAGGGGAATACACACTAGTAAAATGTTTTAAATATCTATCCAATTATTCTACTGAAAATGGATTGTCTGAACTTTGTTCTCAATGAGATTAGTGATGCCACAAGATTTTGATCCACAAGCTATTTATGTCAGTGTTTCATGGAAACCTACACAAGAGATCTAGCTAAAGCAAGTACAAACAAAGCTTATCAAGAAAGGAAGATAGATTCAATATGGAAGAATGAGAAAACATATTCACACTACTCCAATGAGCTGATGATTGATACATAGATCATGATCAATATGATACAATGAATGAGTGGAATACACTCATATATAGGGAAAAACATTCCATAATTAAGAAAAGTAATCAAGCAGTTAGATTTCCTTAGGAATGCATGCATGCATAATAGTGATGGTAAAAATAAAAAGTCTAAAATAGAACTAGTCAGTTAACTCCCACTAAACTAGTGTGTCGAAAATAGAAATTTCTCCAACACCCCCCCTAAGCATCACTATGGAGTAAAAAATGAGTCCCGGCTACTAGGCCATTTTAGGTACTCATGTACAATGCAACTAATGAACACTAAATAAAAGTGAGGAAAGAGGGAAAACCACGTGGGAACAAAACCCCCCTCAAAAGATAATGTATCAAAAGAAGAAAATGACAGCTGCTAGGCAACTTTGTTCTTCACTACAAGACGATCCCATAAAGTTTGAAACTTTTGCTCACTGAAAGTCTTCGTGAAGATGTAGAAATATTTATGGATATGATGAAGTCCTTTGGAAACCTATCGGGCCTTGTACTTCTTGATCCCGTGGACCCATCTGCACCTGAAAATATTCCTTTCTGGTGGATGCGAAACCAGATTCCAAGTCTGGTTCTATAGGAGTGAGTCATACTCCTTCTGCATGGCTGCTTTCCATAATTGATTTCCCACAACCCTATTGTAGTTATGTGGATCAGTAGATTGAACCATATAGCAATGCATGGACATCACAGGTTCTAAAGATGAAAGTACATGAGAAGGCTCCTCATGCTGAGATCAAGTCATCCTTGAATCCAATGGATTCCTTGCAAAGTTTCCTGCTGGATGAAGTGTGGTTTGTGCCTTCTTGGGCATCTGTTGAAGCTTCGTCACTGGCTTCTTATCTAGATGTACTACCTGCTTATTTCCATGTACAGAATCTGAGTGTATGGAATCATCTCTGATGTTTGAAACCGATGGAAGCATAAGAGTATATGCATGTTGCACTGGAGGTGCATGCAAAGTACTCTCCTTATGTGTAAGTAGAATAGAGGATTCATCATAAGAAAACTTAGTGAATTTATACAACCTTGACTTGTGATCCACCTCACCAATTACAATGATGGAATTGTCATGCATGTCAATTACTGAAACTGAATCTAATGTAAATTCAACCTTTTTACCATTCTGAGTGATCTGATAAACTAAGAGCAGATTCATAGAAATCTTTGGAACATGTAAAAAATTCTCAAAACTTCCATTGTGGAGTTCCACTCTCCCTTCTCCTGCTACTACTACTGGAGTATCATCCCCCATGAGAATAGGGGGTCTTGAGCATGGAATCAAAGAAGATAAAACTTCCTCTTTCACTGCCATATGATGGGATGCACTAGAATCTATAATCCATGAATTAGATGAGGAATTAATTGCAACCAGAGCATAATGATTACCTTTCTTCATTGCATGGTCTTCTTCCTTCTTCTTCTTGGCTCCTTCAGGAATGAAGTCTCCGGGGTTATTCCTCTGAAGTACCTGTGTCATAAGATCGACCTGCTTCTTCATGCATGTGGATTCTTCATGATTCAATTTATTGCAACATGTGCATTGCTTTCCCTTCTTCTTCTTCCCTTTGGAATTTGAATAATCTTTGGAACCTGAAGAATCCTTGAAGGGTTTGGAATATCCCTCCTTTTTTTACTCTGGATGTAATAATTCCTTTCATTTCTGCTTCGATTTCTGATTGTATGACCCTTTTCCATCATGCATGGTGAGTGCATGTGATTTGGGATCTTTCATGAGGCCCATCTGTATGATTTTTGTCTGTTCTTGTGTAAGAGACTCAATGAACTGAGCCAAGGTAGGCATTTTCCAATTTGTTCCAAAAAGACATCTTCCAAAATGGAAATTGGAGACATATACAATGTATTATGGTCCTAGCTTGGCCAAGATTGTTATAATAAGTTGTTTCTCTTGTGTCGACTTGTCAATACCACATTCACCCAAGCTCAAAATCAAAGATTTAAATTTAGTAAGGAAATCTTGTAAATTATCAAAACTTTTAGGGTCTAAGGTATTCAACTCTACCTCAAGCATATGACCTTGCATCTCATCCTGCTTTCCAAAGAGTCTTTCCAAGGTGGTCCATATCTTATTTGGAGTCTTGCATGCGACAACATGAAACCAAAAATCAATGGCGATTAACTCAAGAAGTATTCATGTGGCCTCATCCTTACGGTTCGCCCATATCATCTTCTCAATCGCTGATGTAGGTTTTGTTTCTATCACCATCGTCAAATTATATAGTCCTTTTCTTTTGAGTTGGAATGTCGCATTGGGCTTCCAATCAAAATAATTGTATGGTGTGAGGATTACCACCAAGTTTGATTGTATAATAGTTTTCATATCCATCTCTCCCACTCTTCCTAATAACCCCTAAGAAATCAAGTGAAAAAATAAGAAATCACGGTAGAAAGGGCACTTTAAGTGAAAATTCGTATTAGTTTCAAGAGATGATCTTGCGGCTTACTTTATGAGAAAATGGTGAGGAATTTCGCCAAACGGTTGAAAACCCACTTCCAAAATGGGCCGATTTACTTTCCTCATGGGTCGTTTCCTCCAAAACGTAATATTTTGGGAGCACTGAATGTAGAAAGGTACGACCACAGATTCGTATCAGTTTCATGAGGCTATATTACGACTTACTTTCTAAGAAAACGGTGAGAAATCTCTCCAAACGGTTGAAAACCCACTTCCAAAATGGGCCGATTTACTTTCTTTTTGGTTCGTTTCCTCAAAAACATAATATTTTGGTAGGAATAACTACTGAAATGTATGACCACGGATTTAGCTCGTCGAAACTCCGATTTTCCTTATTCTTTGGCATGTTTGGCTTGCTCCAAGAAACATCACTCTGATACCATGTCAGTGTTTCATGGAAACCTGCACATGAGATCTATCTAAAGTAAGTACAAACAAAGCTTATCAAGAAAGGAAGAGAGATTCAATATGGAAGAATGAGAAAATATATTCACACTACTCCAATGAGCTGATGATTGATACATAGATCATGATCAACATGATACAATGAATGAGTGGAATACACTCATATATAGGGAAAAACATTCCATAATTAATAAAAACAATCAAGCAATTAGCTTTCCTTAAGAATGCATGCATGCATAATAGTGATGGTAAAAATAGAAAGTCTAAAATAGAACTAGTCAGTTAACTCCCACTGAACTAGTGTGTCGAAAATAKAAATTTCTCCAACAATTTTTTCTGAATAATGATCTCGGTTTGTGGTAATTTGTGTAAGTGTATAATATTTGATGTAATCTATCCATGTACCAAACATTACAAATACCCATCTCCTAAATTGTGTGATATGRCCCTTGCAAGATCCTATGGCTAATGCACAATTACCTAAAGAAAGAATAAAATCAAATATCTCATTCAAAATGTGGTATAATGATAATGGTATCTTGATATAACCATCACAGGGACATGAAGTGTCCCATTATCTATGAGGTGGATAGAGTGAGAGCCTAACATAACCACCGTGGAATTCACAGAGTGTCTCACTTATTCCTAAAACAACTTCCACATTTTTGTTCATGGAATTGTGATTCTTGTTTGATAATGGTGTAAATAGTTGATCAAGGAATCAAAACATTGATTTGATGTTCATTTTTCATTATGTCTAGGATCAAAGGGCTAGTTATAGGGCTAAGGTAATTAGTGTTGAAGAATCAAGGGTTGGAGATGAGAAGTCTAAGATGAAAAAGGATCATGTCTTAGTGAAAGGAAATAAAATGATACAGGATAAAGAAGAAAAGAGAAAGTATGAGGGTAATAAGAGGAAGGGTAAGAAGTAGGGTTGGAGGATTGAGAGACGAATAAAGGGCGAGGAAGAAGAAAATGAAAGTAAAGGAAACATGCAACATGAATTAAAAAGAACATGCAACCTATGGAAATAACCTAGATATCTACAACTTGTAAATGAAAATAGAGTAAAAAGAAAGTAAATCTAGATGATGAAATAAAGAAGATATCTATACATACATCAAAGATAACTATATACAAATTCAAAAATCTTGTTCTCTAGAGTGGCCCCCTTCTATAGAACAACGATTTAGGATTATAACAATGCTTAGCAAATGGAAATCAACACTCACACATTCAAGAGATAACCAACAAAGAATGCAGAGGTCTAGGTGCTCTTCCTTTTATTCCTGAAGCTCCAATTATTTTACATCATCTTCTAAACAATATCCATGGAGTCACTCTCCATACATTATATAGAAAAATGGCTTATGCCATGTTTAGAAAYGAGTTAAAAACATGTAACAAAGTATAAAACTACCAGCAAATACTTCAAACATATTTCCCTTGTTCCACATCATATTGGATGAAAAGAAGAATCAAAACTAGTTGTCATTACCCACTTCATATCACAGRTAATGAATTTGAATTGTTCTTTARCTCAAGTACGAATTTGATTCTAGATACACAATTCCATGAACATAAAATGATGTGAGATTCCTCGAGCAACAAATGATGGGCGAGATTCTTTGTAAAGAGGTCACAACCAATATCTGTAATCTTTGCTAAACTGGTACACAATTATTTTCATATCCATAAGTGGTTTAAAACGTATTTAGAGTAGTGGTAATGCTATGGAAATCAGTTGAAATATTGTTTGTTGCATATTCCTTCATTAACTCGGTTTTCAAATCTTTATGTTCAACCATAAGTAATATGGAAACCTAGAAACTCATTTATATCATCTTTAAAAAGAAAACCATGTACTTATTATTATTTTATCACCTATTAAGGAATTCATAATTCACAAGTCAGTAGCAACAAATCAAACTCACCTACAACCATAATTATAGATGAAAAATAACCTAAATGCAATCCAAGACATCTAATGAGCCAATTATTATCTATTGACCAATATAAGCAAAAGAGAGAGACTTTTGGGTGGTTTAGAGTGGCAAAAGAGGGGTTACGATAGGTGAAAAATATACCATATAGGGGACCCTTCAGTATTTATTTCACTGACTTTAAAACATGTTAATGTAGGATGCATGAATATACCTATAGATCCTAGAGGAATATTTCTTCATGGTACAGGAAGAATCACTCCAACCACTCCAACTCATGGTGAAGTAAAATCCACTTCATCTACTAACCCATTGGTAGTTAGATTCAGAAGAGGAGGAAAACCAAACACAATATTTGGATTTCAAGTGAAAGGAAAAGATCTTGAAGTAAGTGAAATTGTGGAAGATGTATTATTTTCACATGATACTATACAAGAAAAATTAATTAGTGGAAAAATAGAAGGACCAGAATTATCATTTGAAACAANAAACACAATATTTGGATTTCAAGTGAAAGGAAAAGATCTTGAAGTAAGTGAAATTGTGGAAGATGTATTATTTTCACATGATACTATACAAGAAAAATTAATTAGTGGAAAAATAGAAGGACCAGAATTATCATTTGAAACAAATCCAGTAGAAGAACCAAAACATTTTGTTCCATCTATAGGATCTAAAAATTTCTAGAAAAAGAGCATGGCAGAGGAATACGCAACATGAAATGTGGAATAAGAGGTAACCCTTGGGTTCCCTATTTTGGAACTTGTGACAACAGTTCAAATGAAAAACATTCCACCATAAACATTACCAAATTTTCATGGAATGATAATTTTGGATCCTGCTACATTTATCTTTGAATTTGATGTACTTTGTCATAATTATGATTATTCTAGCGATTCCCAAAATCTCAAATTATTTCTTTCTACTCTTAAAGATGTAGCTTTGCACTAGTTTACAGGATTAGGAGGTAATGCCATTAAAACTTGGGATGATATGCATAAATATTTTCTTAAAAACTATCAAGAGTATTGTGAAGATAGAGATTTGTGTAAAGATATTTTTAATATGACACAAAGAGAAGAGGAAATCTTAGAAGACTATGTCGATTGATTTCAATATAATATTCAAAGGTCCAATCAAAATAAATTAGATATGGATATTATTCAGATTATTTTTCTACGAGGAATTAAGGATGAATGCATAGATTTACTTAACCTCATGGGCTATGGGGATGTGTCTCAATTAACTTATCAAGAAAATTGTGATTTGTGCAAGTGCTACTCTAAAGGTAAAGCTAAATGTGGTAAAGGACTTAGAGACGTTATTTCTAAAGTTAATAAATCAACAATAGGAGGAGTAACAAGAGTTGAACTTGGAAATTTATTAGATAAATTCATAACTAATATTCTTAGATCTCTTACCTCACAATTAGATATATTACAAACTAAAAAGAAGCAAGAGGATGAGAATGCAACTTTAGCTATTTTTTGTTCCAAGCATAGAAATAAACATCCATTACAATATTTTCCTATTAATAATATTGAATTTTGTGTTATTTATGTAGAAAATCATACAACAAACAATATCCCTTCATTACCAAAATTCAAAGTAGTATATCAAGGAAATGATGAAGGAACAAAACAACTTTGTTTTGTGGCACCAAACTGAGCATGGAAGCCTCAGGAATCAATTATGACACAAGCCATTGCACCACAATATTCTTCATATTATTTTAATCAACAATATTCCCCTCAAAATTGGTTTCCACCATTTTTTGGAAAGCATGGACTCCTTAGCAAGTTCAAAACCAATCTTGGCAACAAGGATTGTGAGGGTTACTTATGGAAACATACATTCAGTTCCTTATTCTTCATAACAAGATCAATATCCCCCACAAATACAACAACAACAATATCCTCCACAAATCCAACAACAATAATATCCTTCACAGCCTCAACAACAACAAATTCTGCAACAACAATTGTGATTGCCAAGAAACCAACCCCTTCAAATACCAACTCAAATACCTTCTCAACCCGTTCCAAATCAAAAAAATAAGGTAGATCAGTTGGCTTACAATACTGAGTTACAAACTATTCCAACATACATGATTACCCTTGTTTAATTACAAGATATCCATTTACGATCAAGGAATATAGTTAACAAAAATTCTCCAATAATTATTGAAGAGGAAAGTGAGGAGGATCAATCAAAGAATAATGATATCCTTACTACAATAATACATAATTCTTCTTCACAATTATATCAACCAAAATCATCCAAATCTCCTCCCTTTCCAAAGAGGTTAACATTGGACAAACTTGTAATTCAACGTAAATTTGATTTATTAGGAGAATTGAAGAATGTTTGTGCTAAAATTCTATTATTTCAATCTATAAAAGATGTTCCAATTTATACAAAATTAGTTAGGGAATTATGTTTAAGAAAACTAGGAAGAAAGAAAAAGGATCCACAAATTGTTCAATACATTGGCAAATTAGCATATTTGATGTCAAGAAGTATTTTTATGGCAAAATATGTTGATCATGGAAGTCCTATTGTCAATATTCATATCAACAATATTTCAATTGCAAATACTTTAATTGACTTGGGAGATGAAATTAATGTAATGACTAAAGGAACCATGGAAAATATGAATTTGCTTCATCTTTGTCCCACTCCTATAGTATTACAATTAGAAGATAGATATAGTATTAAACTTGAAGGAGTCTTACAAGATATCATTATTTCCTTGGATTTGTAGGAATACCCCACAAATTTTATGGTTTTACAACCAAAGTATAATTTGAGTAGTTACCCATTAATTCTAGGGAGACCATGGTTAGCTACTACTGATACATTCATTAGTTATAGATCTAGGGATATGACAATTTTATGTTGAGATTAAATCAAAAAGTTTACTTTGTACGCACAAACAAAACCTTCAACAGATTCAAAAATATCTTAATGGATTGATAATGAAAGTGGTGATGTTGAATTCTTACAACCAAAATTGTCACTTGACCAAGCTATGATTCTCAAAGAGGATATTGAAGATGATCTAATTAATAATTTTATTACCAATCCTTATCTCATTCAGTATCCTACGGGGAAATCTTTTGATCATATCTTGGATACACATTTTCAAGAAAATTGCACTATCAATACTTCATCACTATTTGATTATATGTCTTCTTTACATGCAATGTTAGAATCGTGTAGTACGCTTGTTGAGATTTATCAAGGAAAAACACTAAATATTAATCCTAATCTTGAGAAGTCTCAAAAGAATCAACTAATCAAATTACTACAAAAACATTGTAGGTCATTTGCATGGGATTACATCAATATGCAAGGAATTCATCCAAGTATTTTCACACATCATATTTACACTCAGGAGAATAGTTGACCTATTATACAACCCCAAAGACATATGAATCATATTTTAAAATAAGTTGTAAAAGAAGAATTGCATAAATTATTAAATTTGAACTCAATTTACCCTATTTCAGTTAGTCCATGTATTTCACCTTTAGTAATAGTTCCAAATAAAAATGGTTACTGGCATGTTTGTATTGATTATCATTAATTAAACAAAGCCACTCTAAAAGATCATTTCCCTCTTACATTCATAGATCAAGTCTTATCTACTTTAGCAAGTAAGAATTTATTTTCTTTTCATGAGGGGTTTAGTGGTAACAATCAAATACAAATCACTCTTGAAGATCAAGATAAGACTACATTTACATTCCCATGGGGAACATGCACTTACAAGGTATTACCTTTTGGGTTATGCAATTCTCCTGCTACATTCCAATGAGTTTTTTTTTGTATTTTCTCTAACTTAATCCATGATTGTGTTGAGATTTATATAGATGATTTCACTATTTATGGTAATTCATTTTAAATAGCTTTGGAAAATATTGAAAAAGTTTTAATCAAATGTCGAGAAACAAATATTTCATTGAGCAATGAAAATTTTCATGTGGTACTTACTGAAGGCATTGTTCTTGGCCATGTTATCTCTTGTGCATGAATCAAGGTTGATCCAACAAAAATTGAAGTTATTTCTAAACCACCTATTCCAAATACTCAAAAAGATGTACAGATTTTTTTAGGACATGCAAGATATTGTAGACGCTTCATTGAAAATTTTACAAAAATAGCATCACCTTTGTTTAAATTGCTTAAAAAAGACAATGATTTTTTTTTACTAATCAATGCCCTAATTTTTTTGAAGCTATTAAAGAGAAAATTTTTGTAGCACAAGTCTTACAAGGACCAAACTATTCCCTTCCCTTTCATATATGAACTTATGCTTCATATATAGCCATTGGAGCAGTTCTGGGAAAAAATGAAGATCACCAACCCTATGAAATTTATTTTTTTAGGAAGAATTTAACTCTTTCTGAATTGAATTACACTATAATTGTTATGATCCAACGACTTAAAAATAATAAAAATTCAATGAATACATCCCACTTCAAGGGGTAAACCTCATTTTACAATATATCCAATTCAAAATACAATATGAGATGGGATAAGATGATCCTAAGACTAAGTGTCCTTGTTATATATATAGGAAAAAGGGTAAAATTATAATGAAAGTGTGCAACGAAGGGTTCTAGCCAACATACAAATATAACACTAGAAATGCAATAATTCAATATCTAAGGATTAATAAAGGGTTTTACACCTAACATATGACTATTTATGGTGATGTGTATAGGGATTAACATGTCCTACCCTTCCAACAATTTGTGTCCTCAACACTTGAATTACCACACGTGTGTTTGCATGAAGAAATCATCTTCCCATGTAGTCTCTTCCACTGGTAGTTTCTTCCATTTAACGTGATACTCAGTAATTGCTCGATTTCACAACTTCTTAATCCCTATTTCAATATTTGTCTCTAGTTCTAGTATGATTTTCCCTTCTCAATTAGTCTCTAATAAAATAGTTTGCACTGGGATATTGTCATTGATTATCTTATTTAAGAAATAAACATGGAAGAATGGATGTACACTTGTTGGTCACAGATGAATAATATGGGCATGATATTGAGTAGGTGGAAGACCCTTAGGAATCTCTCCAAATGGAGGTCTAATGGAGCAGAGGGTATATATGTTTGAACATCAAGTGAGCACAATTGTGCAACTATATCCCGATGTCTCTTTTTGAGTAATTTTGTCATGGTATTAGAGATTTTCACTTTAGAGGGTTTCCCTTGGATACCTCTAAGCTCAATTTTCTTGTCATTAAAGGAAAATATCATGAAAATATCTTGAACATTAAGGGCCATTTTTCCCAATGATTGTAATCATTGGACCCCTAATACAACATCAACACCCCCCATTTGGATGGAAATCATGGGGCTATCCAGAAATTACTCCCCCATGTTGAGATTAACACTATGGAATTTCCCTAAACAATTTATGGCACCTCTATCTGCAATCATTACTTGAAACTCTGGTGCGGGATATACAAAACAATTAAATTATTTTGCTAATTTTTAATTGATGAAATTATGGGTACTACCAAAATCAATCAATATTGTTACCTTTTTGTTTTTGATGTATACTTTTATCTTGAAGGTTTTTGGAGTACCGATGTCGGCCAATGCATGACAAGATATTGTTGGAGTAGTCTCTTCTATATCTGGATATTGTTGTGGTTCCAATTCTTGATCTTATTCCTCTTCACATTATATGTAGAATAATGTCTTCTCACTGTAATGCCCCTTATTGTACTTGTTGTCACAATTGAAACATAGTCCTTTTGCTCTTATTTCATCCATTTGTTGAGGTTTCAACCTTTTCGATTGAGGTACACTTGTCTTATAAACCCGAAACAATATATTCTTCATGTGTATGCTTCAATGGTATACTTATGTGTAGCCTTATTTTTGTCTTGAATATGATGATCTGATTGCATAGCTTCCATAATATTTGTAGAATGTCATAAGAAAAGCTTGTGTTTAATGTCTTGTTTTAATCCACCCATGTAAGATTCCAACAAGTGTTCATAACTTATGCCATTCACTATAATATACCTTTTATTTGTATATTACGTTTACATTAATTAAATTTAAAGTCACACCCTTTTGTCTAAAAATAAATGAATTTACTCATTTACGTGTATTTATACAAGTTGTTATAAATTGAATAGACATCGAATAATAAAAATCAATATAATTTGTATCAGACCGTTCTTCCCTCGACCTCCTCATTTTCACATCATCCCTCTGACCATTCACCATCATCCCTCACACACCACAACCAACCCTGTTTCCTCTACCTTCGTTCATGAATCCCAACCCCGTGAATGTTTCTTCACTTCCCACCTCACCCTAACACCATTCAAAACCTGTGAATTTCTCTTCACTTCGCATGTCACCCTGATTTCATTCAAACCCTCATTTATCTTGACTATGACCTTGATTCTCTTGACCATGACTTATTCCCTCTCCTTCACGATTCCACTTGCTCAATTCTCTCCCCCTCGTGATTCTCACGATTCCACCTCACCCTGCCACCATCTTGCCCACACTCAGGCATTTCCACGTATTTATGAGCATAAACCCTTGCGGTCTCCTTCAATATCATGATTTTCTCATGATTCCACCGATACCCTTGTTATTTCCTCCTTGCCTCATGATTCCCTCTCTTGAAATAGATAGCTGTAAATTGGTTTAATTTCCCTCTCCTCTGTCAGTAATAGATGTCTTGTGTCTTCTTACCAATGAGAAACAATGAAGAGATCAAAGAAAAATGTAAGAGGATTAGATGACAACACTCCCTCCGTTTTGGAACTAATCAAAGGCCTTAAATAATTTTGTGCAGGACTTATAAATCAAGTAAATACTTTGTTGGATGCCAAAATTGGCCAATTGAACGAAGGACTAGCATAGTACAGTAGAAACTACAGTGATATGAGAATCAAGATCAAAGCAATAATTAATGGGAATAGAAGCCATGGAAATTCAACTTCACATTGGATGCCTCCCCAATCACACTACTCGTCCAACATGGGGACATGTAATAATGGCATTCCCAAGGAAAATATTAGTGTTCCAAAATTTTATGGATTGAACAAAAGAGAAGCAACAATATGGGTAAATAAAAACGAACAATACTTCAGGTATTACCAATTTTTTTATGATGAAGAAAAAATTAATGTCACATCTATACATATAATAGACTTTGCCTATGAATGGTTCCTATGGTGGAGAGAAAAATCCAAATCTCTAGCAAGAGACTGGATTGTATTAAAAAAGAAATTATTCCTACATTTTATCGACACAAAAGAAAATGGGGTTTTTTTCTTAAATCGCTCGATTACAACGGTCTGATATAGTGGATGAATTTTTTCAGGATCTACATGTGCTAGCCACCCATGTTCCTAATATATCATAATATTGGATGCTTCAAATAAACTTATTAGGGTTGAAAGAAAATATCCAAAATGAGCTTGAATTACTTGACATTAAGGATATTGAGAAAGCTTGTTAGAAAGCCAAAATCATTGAAAAGAAACTTAAAGCATATCAAAATACATCAATGCGCTCAATCAAAGACTCTATCTCCAAATAAATTACCCCTCACAAAAGGACACCGCCACCAAATACGAGACAAGATAAGGATAGATGCTTTAAATGTAACACACCTAATTGGAAAACATGCCATATGTGCAAGGAAAAAAAAATCATTGTGAAATAGACAAGAGTGACAATGATAAGGGTGAGGAAGAAGGGGACATATATTCATCATATGAAGAAAAAAATAATGGAGACTCACAAAATTCCCATGAATCAGAAAATCAAAACATAAGTATGACACTCTCTATCACCGCAATCACGGGTATTTCTCAACCCCAAACTCTTAAAGTTTATGGATATGTTAATAAAACTAAAGTAATAGTTATCATAGATAGAGGTAGTTCACATAACTTTATAGATACGAAGATAGCAAGGAAATTAAACATACGCATCTATCCTACCTTTGAATTTCAAGTCTCCATCTTAGGAAAGAGGACTACTTCATGTGATGGGAGATGCCACAAGGTAGAAGTATCCATGAATGACTAATCTTATGTATGTTATTTCAATCGGAGGGGTAGATATTGTTTTTGGCACCCAATGGTTAGCCACACTTGGTACTATTGGATTAAACTTACAAGAGCAATTTATAAGATTTTATGAAAATGGGGAAAAGTACAAACTACATGGAATTAATTGTCCTCCTCCAAAAATAGTCTTGTCTAATAAGATGGAAAAAATGATTAAAAAGGGAGCATGTGCTTATTTCTTACTCTATTATGCAATAGATGGAACTACTAATGAGGACAAAAATGATGATCCCAAGAAATTATACAAAATTCTTGGAAAATATAACACCATTTTTTTAGGAACCTCCTTATGGGCTTCCTCCTCCTCGTTCTAGAGACCACGTCATGGAATTGATCCCTATTTCTTCCCCAATTAGAAAAAAAATATTATAGACACTCACACCAACATAAGATAGAAATCGAGCGCTTGGTTAAAAAAGTATTGAACTGCAGTGTTATTACATGAAAAAAGAGTACTTACTTAGCTTTGATCACACTTGTTAGGAAAAAGGATGGATCATATAGAATCTGTATTGAGAATTGAGAATTGAACAAAATTACAATAAATTATATATTTCCAATTCCAATTATGGATGAGTTATTGGACGAGCTCCATGGTGCTAAATATTTCTCCAAGCTAGCCTTGAAATCAGGTTATTACCAAATAATAATTCAAGAGGAAGACATTCCCAAAACTGTTTTATGTACCCACAAAGGGTTGTACAAATTTTGGGTCATTCCTTTCTATTTATCCAATGCTCTTGCTACCTTCCAAGCAATAATGAATGATTTATTTCATCCATACCTACAAAATTGTGTACTTGTATTCTTCGATGATATCATTTTTTATAGCAAGAACTGGAACTTACACCTCAAGCACATGGAGACAATATTAAAAATCCTTCAAGAGAATAAGTTCTATGCTAACAAATATAAATGTAGTTTTGCAMAAAAAGAGATACTATTTTTGGGACATGTCGTATCAGATGATGGAATCAAGGTTGATTCCAAGAAAATTGTGGCAATTATCGAGTGGACTRGACCCAAATAAATCACATCATTACGAGGATTCATGTGTCTTACTAAGTAATACAAAATATTTATTCCAAACCACGTGCAAATTGTGGCCCCATTAGAAACAYTATTGAAAAAAGATGCATTTAAATGGAATGACGAAGTTGAAGCGTGTTTTAAAAGGTTGAATCTATTAATGACATCCACCCCAGTTTTGACAACACTGTATTTCTCCAAAAAAAATATCCTTGAATGTGATKCTTTAGGAATAGGATTAGGTACCATACATATGAAAGATAATCATCCCATCGCATTTGAAATTCGAAAATTCAAACCAAAAGAGAAAACAAAATCAACATATGACAAATAAATGTTGGAAATTGTGCAKGTCTTGGTTAAATGGAAACAATACTTGTTGGGAATGAAATTTCTTGTGAAAATTGATCATAGTAGCTTGAAGTATTTTCTAACTCATAATAACCTTTCATTAGAGCAACAAAAATGGGTGAGAAAAATCCAAGTCTTTGAATTCGATATTCTTTATAAAAAAGGAAGGGAGAATTTGGTTGTGGATGGGATATCAAGGAAACCTGATAGTGACTCTACACTATGCACAATGTCCATCGTCATTCTTGAATGGATCTCGGAAGTTCAAACTGAGTTTGTCAAAAATCTAGAGATAAGGAAGCTAATAGACGAAGTAGAAAGAAACCCAACTACAAATCCTAAATTCACTCGAGAGAATGACATACTGTGGTACAAACAAAGGATATTTTTACCCAACTTGTCCAAGTTCAAACTCCAAGTTTTGAAAGAAAATCAAGATTCTCCCACAACATGCCATGTGGGGTTTTTAAAAACTTACTATAATATACACCAGTATTTCTTTTGGAAAGGTATGTAGTTTGAAATTCAAAAATATGTGGCAGAATGTGACACCTATCAATGAAAAAAGTTTGAAACAATATCAACTCTTGGTCTCCTTCAACCCCTTCATGTTCCAACCCAAAAATGGTCTGAAATATCTATGGAATTTATTACTGGTCTTCCTACCTCTCAAATAAAAAATACCATATTTGTAATAGTAGGTCGATTAACAAAATATTCCCACTTTGTTGGGATTTCTTCAAAAGAAAAGGATATACAAGTTGTTAATATCTATGTTAAAAATATTTTAAGCTTCACGGATTTCCCAAGGTTACCGTAAGCAACAGGGATCCCAAGTTCATTAGCAACTTTTGGAAGGAACTATTTCACCAAGTTGGGACATCCTTAACAATGAATACTTCATACCATCCCCAAAAATATGGCTATACCGAAGTGATTAATAAATTCCTTGAAGGGTACCTAAGGAATTTGTGAATTATTGTCAGGCACAATGGATTAATTGGTTACATATTGCATAATGGTGGTACAATAGTACATATCATACCTCAGCAAAAATGTCCCCATTTGAAGCAATGTATCGTTATCTTCCTCCCTCAATTAAGGAATATGTTCTCAATTCTAAGGTTCTTTCCATGAAAGACTATCTAACCACATCAGATGAAATTTTATGCACTCTTAAATCTCACCTTGAACAAGAAAGGAACCAAATAAAAAAACAAGATAATAAGAGAAGAATCAACCGAGAATTTATGACGGGCAATTGGGTGTTTGTTCGACTACAACCTTACAAACAAAGTTCTCTTAAAAATTACAAGAAACACAAATTGGCTCCTAAGTTTTATGGACCCTGTCAAATTTGAAAGAGAATTGGTCAAGTTGCTTACACCCTTGATATTCCAAATAAATGGAAATTGCATGATGATTTTCATGTTTCTTGTTTGAAGAAAAAAGGGGGTCCTATCATCTATATACAAACATAATTGCCTCTTTTAGATGAAAAAGGAAGGTTAATTTTACTTCCTGAAGGTATCTTGGAAGTACGAACCAAATTCCTGTGTTCTAGAATAATTAATGAGTATATGATCACATGGAAGAACTTTCTTGAAGATGAAGCTACTTGTGAAGATGAGGAGTTTAGATCCAAAAAATTGTCTTTACCCATGCTTCGAGGACGAATCTTTTCAGGAAGGGATGACTTGTAATATACATTTTATTTTTATATTACGTTTAAATTAATTAAATGTAGAGTCACACCCTTTTGTCTAAAAATATGTGACTTTACTCATTTACATGTATTTATGCACATTGTTGTAAATTGAATAGACATCGAATAATAAAAATTAATAAAT
>SNQJ01S0044439.1:49709-75124 GCA_010110895.2 Picea sitchensis | reverse complement strand
GCATTTTCACTTTCAGGTGTCTTCTCTGTTACGAAATTTTTCAATACTTCCATGATCTCCCCTTTTAAACCATCTATCTTAGTATCCAACTTAGATTCCATTGAATCCATCTTAGTATCCAACTTGTATTCCATTGAATCCATATTATTATCCAACTTGGATTCCATTGAATCCATATTAGTATCCAACTTAACTTCCATTGAATCCATCTTAGTATCCAACTTGGATTCCATTGAATCCATCTTAGCTTGTAGTTCATTTATGTTCCTACGCATTTCTTCACCTTCATCAAGAATCCAAGTAGGATTTTCTGGAGGCTTATTTGGTGTAGACGTTCCCTTTTTGGGTGGCATGTTGGTCAAGTATCACTTTTGAACCTTGATTTTGAGGTCGTTCTACTAGACAATATTTGTTCTATTGTATCTCCAAAGTTTCAGCCCTTCTGGGTATGAATCTTTCCCTTATATATTTCTCTGATATGTCTTCTCTGTAATGCCACAGGTCTGATCAAAATTGGATGTGCCAAGTGGAATTTACGGTAACTTCCCCACAACTTTTCGATTTTTGGCCTTTCCAAGAGATCTCACTTGTATAGTATGCCCCGCACAAAATAATTGATATAAAATTCTGAAACTCACACCCAAAATATTACAGACTGTCTACAATCCAATACAACCAGTCCCACTCAATTTGGATACTCTAGGAAGAAGTTATGATTGTTTTACCCGGAACACCTTCTTGAGACTAGTCAATAGGACTAGTCAAATACCCTATCGTACACAGAGTGTATCTACAAATTTAGGATGACCCAGAAGCTGAAATTTTTACCACAGATAGAAAACTAATTTCTGTAAATTTCCCTTGGAGTTCAGGGTCTGAAACGTTACAGAAATGTTTTTATAGTGAAAATGGCTTGTTGTTGGTGAACTTTTTACCAAAGATAGGGAACCTTAAGCCAAATGTACCGAGGTTAGAGTGCAGCGTTACATTAAAAACTTTTATAGTGAAAATTCTGCAAAGACTCATTTCGGGATGATTTCGAACCCTATCTTGTACATGCTATATCTCGGAAAGTATAAAGCCCTAGGGTGAATTTTGAACCCAAACCCTCAAAACTGTTTCTTCTGAAACATTGTCGAAAAAGAGTTATAGCCCGAAAATGCCCCAGGTGTCTCGGATGTAGCAGTGAAGCCCCAAGACCTTGAGCTCACGATTACCATATGTTAGAACCAAACATCAATGGCATGAAAACCTCTCAAAGAAAGTGCTCAGCAGAAAGAGATAATGTCGGATAATAAAGCCTCTTTGGGGGCAACCTCCTTTTACCCAGCAAATGTTCAGAACAAGGTGAATCAAGAATGAAAATGTCTCCTTGGTATATATGGGAGACTATGAGGAGGTTTAATGGCTAAAGCCGACATAAATAAAATAATTACTAATCTAAATTACAACTATTGGCCTATAGCCGACATAAATAAAATAACATTACTAATCCTAATATGCCCCAATTAAGTGAAAATGAGCCAATGTGGGAAACTAACACTGTTAGGAGGGACAAAGTGGCATCCGAAAGCGATCGTAGGCGTCTAAAGTAATATACTTGAGGCCCCACCTTTTGTTACAAAATGATGTATGTTTGTAATAGAAATTTTGTGCCATGATGTGTATGGATGGTCATGTGTGTATTTACTTCTTGTGCCACTAAAATGTTAATGAATACATGATGGAGCGAACAAATTCCCTTATGCCTTGGATTATGTTGATGATTAAGTAATTACATTTCCTTGTGCTATGGACTAACGACGTTGCACAAATGATGTTGATTTATGTTTATTCATGTAATTAGATCATATCTGTACCTTGAAAATAATGTTGATTGTTGTTGAATTCAATGATGGATTAATCATGTGCCTTGAAGTAAATTAGATGTCTGCTTTTGTGCCTTAAGAATAAAATACAGTTGATTACATTGCGCCTTAACTTATGTCATTGTATGATTGATTTAGTAATTAAATTATCTTGTGCCTTGGAATTTATGTGTTGTGTGATTGTTTCTTAGAACACTATTGTGCCATTGATTATTGTTGATGTTGTTGATTTAGCTAAACTGGTTTTGGACTTTATTGTTAAGTGGGATGTAGACCTCCTTGTTCCTGAGAATAGTCACCATCCACGGACCTTAAATGGTCAAAATCAATCGGATGAATCAAGGATTGAGCATTGTTTATGTGTTGGAGGTCTAACCTTGTAGGGTAGGTTGAGTGTATGGTCATTTTAATATTTAGTATCTAGTTGATCGTTGTTTAAAAATTGTTGCAAGTTGATTGTTATGTGTTGAGTTGCATCGCTATTTATGTGTATGTGTCTCTATCCCTTATGTTGATGCTTTGATTTCATCTTTATTTATTACATTTATGAGTAGCTTTTAATTCTCTTACTTATGATGTAATTGATTATGCGATGATATGGATTTTGTGTTGACATTAATTATTTGATGCAAAAAAACAATTACCTTTGATGCTTCACTTCCTAGTCATAACGGTGGTTATAGGAATCCAGTGTCTTTTCGAGATTTGAACATTGGTCTTTGACCAACATTCCTAACCCTTCTCTACAGATCTAGTGGATCAAAATACCAAAGAAGATGGCATAACTACATAATTTATTAATTACTCTAGACTAAAATTTCTTGTAATTGATTTAAAAGAGAGGTTGATTTGACCACAAAATTTCATGTTTTTTTGTTCAATATCACCTTGGATGCAATCTGTAGCTTTTGGTTTTTTGCATTCGTGGATGCATAATTTATAGATTTTCATTATTATTACTTATGTGTGATGTTTTTTTATTATTATATTGTTTCCAAATCGTGGATGCCTAATGAGATGTACCTTCTAGGTCTTTCCCCATTTTCCATGTGGCATAGAAAAAGGGCATGATTTGTCTCACAGGTGATGAATGTTGGAGTCATGATCTCTCCATGACCATGTTGTCTTATCTATCCATCGCTTGAACCAAATATTGAGCATAAAAAACTTCCCTTTGTCTTCTCTTGATATTGGCTCACACATGCAATATCACAAAAGCGACTATTCAAATCAAAAATTAGAACATATTTATTATATGCCATATATATATATATCTTTTGTCAAAGCAATCCTTACTGTCAGTCTATTTTGACAACATAAATATGAATGATTTTATGATTGTTTTTGGCGACATATATATATATATATATATATATATATATATAGAGAGAGAGAGAGAGAGAGAGAGAGAGAGGGCCAACTTATGTCATTGTATATAGGGGACAGATATATTTCCATGATGTATTACATGTTAAGTAGTGTATGTATCTTATCCCCGAGGTGTAGGAAATTTGGTGAGAGAGTGTGTTGTTAAGACACTACATGATGTTAAGTCAACCCAGTTGAAGCCTAAGGGACAAAAATCTAAATCAAAACTGTTAAGGAAAGACAACAAAAATCGAAAATAAAGACTAAAAAGGTAAGAAAGGTATGAAGTTTGAGAGAGAGAGAGAGAGAGAGAGACCAACTTATATCATTGTATATAAGTTGGAATATATTTCCATGATGTATTACATGTTAAGTAGTGTATGTATCTTATCCCCGAGGTGTAGGAAATTTGGTGAGAGAGTGTGTTGTTAAGACACTCTGTGATGTTAAAGTCACTGGTTCGAAGCCTAGAGGGACAAAAAATCCATCCATGTTAAGGAAAGACAACAAAAAATCAATAAAGACTAAAAGAATGAAAGGTAGCAAGTTTGATTCAAATAGAGGACAAGATCTGAGATAATAATATATCAGTTAGAGAAAGCTATCCAAATACTTTACCCAACAAGAAAGAAAGTATATAATTTTTCAAAGAAAGAAAAATCGGTGCTCTAGTAACCAAAGCACCAGAGAGTTGTAGCGCTCCCTTGTAGACTCTAGGGGAGAGCTGATTAATAAATAATGCTCTAACTTGAACTACAGAAGGGCGCTAGTTCTGAGGAAAGTTTGAGAAAAACTTAAAAGTATCGGTAACTCAGAAAGATTCAGTAAGAATCTTTGTGAGACAACTCAACAAAGAAAAAAAGATGTAAAGACATATTTGATCAGCAAATAGGATCTATGGATAGGAAAAGGTCACAGACGAACTAAGGAAAGAACAAATTGAAAATTTGTATCCCCAATGGAGTCAACAATTTTTTTTATGGAAATATTCCCCTGTGGATAGCTGAACTTTTCCTTGGATTACAGACCCCTCTACCAAGACAGACAATCACTTATGGATACTACCATTCCTATAGATTCATTTTATTCATCGAAAAGGAGATAAGGATGGGAAGTATGATGTACCTCGTTTACGATGTTTGTCCAAGCTGCTCCAATCCACGAGCTCAAAATAGTACTTGCAATGGACAAAAAGAAACAAACGACTATTCTCCTACTCTAATGGATTAGGTAAAATCAATTGATCTATGAAGATTAAGACAAGCATAGACAAGCACATGTAAACACATACATCAAGGAAATATGCCAAGTATATTAATGAAAATTTCAGAAGGAAACTTACAATATTCAGATGATGTTGTAGCAGCCTCTCCAAGTCATTCTCATCCAACCCTTACTCGAAAGATCCACAATAAAAATAACAACGCTTTGTTGGTTTTATCCTCCTTCTTCACCATGGGAATGCCCTTATTTATAAGCTTTGAGAGGTTCAACTACCTTGCGTATATTTGGAATTTGTTGAGGATATGGATCCAATAGTTGTGATATCTCCCTTATATGTAGTCCTAGAGTTAGATTCGAGCCAAATCAACTCGATCCATCCACAGCTTCTTTAGAAGAAAATGGGATTTCTTCCAAGATTTCCTCAATGAACTCAGTACTCCCTTATAATTGGAAACAAACAGCTACAACTCTCCCCCTAAGATGGACAAAGAGCACTAGTGCTCCCTATGTATGAGAAGAGGAGCATTGTTCTTGCCAAAAGTTACCAACATGAGCAATTCCCATAGAAAAACATTTGTTATGATTGGTATATGACGAGGCTTCTTCTTCTAACATGTTTTAGGGTTTGAGCAATTGTTTTCATGGTGGTTTTCGTGATGCGATACTTAAGGAAAGAGAATGTGACACTTACGACACTTGCGAGAAAAGTGTGACACTTACGACACTTACAACAATCAAAATGTGACACTGTCGAAGTGAGGAGTTTTGATGTGTAACACAAAATCAAACTAGTCTCCCGGTTGCATGCAGAAGGTTCATTTTGGTTATAGCCACAAGCAATATTGGATCGTTAGAGTGTTTTCTCTGTCAGCACACCATAATGGAAGTGTTAGTTCAATGGTAAAATACAACTGCAGAAGATGTCACTTGGGAGTCGACCTCCATTCTGCAAGATTTTCATCATCTCAAGCCTTGGGACAAGATTGTTCTTCAAGGGAGAGGGAATGTTAGGGGCCTAACCACCCGAACCTCTCACATAGGTAGAATAATATATTTTCCATGTAATAAAGGCTGACATTAGTTAATAAGTCATATTCAATAATGTGAACAAGTCTAATCTAAGAAGACTTAATAAAAGCTTCCTCTTCTAAAAATATCTTAGTCTATAATGTTCTTTAGAAGATAGAATTAGTATAAATAAGAGTAGGAGTCACGATAAAGTATTTTATTGAGAAGCATTGTAATAGAGCGTTTCTCTACTGGAGTTTTCACCTCAAAGAGGCAAGTGAAAATTGCTTTCTATCGATAAAGGTATCATTTTTGGTGTTGTGTTTCTCTACGTTTTCTTATTCCGATGGAATTTTCTACAATATTTATGTTTTCTTCTTATTATAATACATCTTGTACCTAACACCGTGCAAGTGTATGGTAACTCCCCATCGTCCTGGCCATAAAGAGAGCCATCGAAGGAAAAAATATCAGTTAAGAAAAAAAAACTATGACGTGGAGGTTCAGTGGAGGAGGAAGTCAACAATAAGGCAGTTGAGGCATGGAGAGGTGAGGGAGACACTCATTTATCCTCCTATAGGAATGAGAGTAAGGGTTCCTGTAGTAGCTTGTTGCTAGTTGGTAATGTCCACGATGGAGAAGTCAACTAGTCCAACGATAGCTTCCTCGTGTTTATTATGGTAAGCACATCAGACAACTCATTTTGGTCTACTAGAGTGATTCAATAGTGATATGATCCATGATTGTGCGATGGTCTTGAGAAGAGGACTATGGAGAGTTTGGGGCCAAGGGATCGTACCTTGGAAAAAGAAACAATGAAAAACATAGATTTCTTGCAATGAGAAGGAAGTAGATTCTCGATACATACTCCTCGCTACCAATGTGTTAAAAAGAAAGGAATCACTAACTAGATTTTTTCATTCAGGGGAGTTCATCAAGAGGTTGAATGAACCATGTAACGAAAGGACATCCCATTCCGGTGGATGGTTGTTTCTTTATATGGAATTTGACAGTTTGATGATGCATGGTTGAGGTATGAAGAGAAAGTATAAGGTTGGACCAGATATAGACTTTGTTGATCGGGCGTTTTTTCGATTCAAAAGACTTAGTGATGATGAAGACATGACCAGACGAAGGTACTGACAAGTAATCGTTATAGGGGAGTGTTGGAATATGTAACTCCCACTTGTCTTGGGTGTGATCATATTTGTGTTTGTTATGATTGTTTTGATAATTAGGTAGAGTTGATATCTATGTAGAGTTTGTTTCCTAGTCTTTGGGAAGTTATTGGAACTAGTTGGACTTGAGAGATTCTCACCAACTAAATGCTTCCTAGATTGGTGTGAGGTTGATATATTTGATCAACGTAGTAGATTGTGTAATCAAGGTAGTTTGACTATCTTGAGACAAAGCTTTGTGTGTTTATATGTACTCTATTTCATTGTTTAATACACAACTAATTACAATTTTGTTTATATCTAGTTTCCCTCTGGTGTTTCCTTTCAAAAATGTGAGGCAAAACAATGATTATCTTGAAACACTTTTCTCGATACTTTTTTGAGAATAAAAATACAATTTAAAAAAAATCAAAATAATTTAGTACCTTTAATTGAATATACCAATTCTCATCTCAATGGATGTTATTCATCATTAAAAAAAAAAACCTAACGTTAATCATCATTAAAATAAAAAACCATATATGTGCAAAGATAAAATCAAAAACCAATAATTATATATGTGCAAAAGATAAAATCTATATATTTTGATGTATAGAGTGACAATCTTCCGACAGATAAAACGAAGTTGATTGAAAGTTTTGTCAGCTAACTATGCTTTTATACCATATCGTTGACTTTAAATGGTTCTATTACTACAATGAAATAGTATTTTATATTGACAATAATAATTGATTCGGAAATTGCAAACATTAACATACTTTTATATTATATCCGTATTCTGATCAGCTGAATTTTTTTATTTGAGTTCTGAACATCTATCCCCCTTTACTCGAGCTGAAGTCGATACCTTCTTCAAGAACAAGAGATTGGAGAAGAAGAGAAGAGCGACTTCATCCAGAAGACGGTTTCCAAGGCTATTACATTCTGGCCGCTTACAAGATTCCCAAGTTAAGCGAAGATTCCCAAGGTAAGCCAGCGGTTGGTCATTTCTCATTTTATTTTATTTTCCTTCAGGTTTTTTGACGTGAATTCTGCGCGTGAATTTTATTTTATTTGCAGGCGCGAGGTTTTTTGACGTGAGGTTTGTCGTTCCATTGCAGGCGTTCACTCTGCAGAAGTTGGCGACAAAAGTGGTCAGTTGTCGGGAAGCCTTTCATAATTTCGTTCTGAAAGTAGGGTTTATCACTTTATTTTCAGAGAAGAAACGTTATGTAGAAGATAACATCCTCGGACGCAGATTTCAGTCCTCTTTACATGAATTTTCGTCGGTCGCAGATTTCAGTCCCTTTACACGCATAAAATCATGTTTTTCTTTATCCAAATTCAAATGTTGTACATGAGTTTTTATTTCGTTATGATGATTTCCCGTACAAATTAGTTTTCCTGAAATTTGCTGCAGATTTGACGGACATTTATATACAAGCCGTCAAATTTATATACTCTTTATGCATGCAAATATATTGAGAAATAAATAATGAAGCATTGAATCTTCATTTATGCATCATCAACTTTAAAATGATTCCTTTGATAGGTGTTATGCCATATCAAACGTATCATTCCCAAGCAAAAACAAATGTAATTTCCATCTGAATGATAGGGTTTCAAGATAGAGTTCTAAACGAGCTTCAAACATGAGCCCATAGGTTTAACCGTAGACCTGTACTTTACACCAGCCATAACAATAATAGTATGAGTATGAAGATTCATCTAAATTTAACTCGATCAAATTATGGGTGGGGAGGAATCAAATCAATAAGTTGCAATTTTTTCTTTATTTTTTTTTTAATTTACAAAAAAAAAAATCACTTCCACAAACTTGATCATGTGGCATGATAGTTTTAGAGTTAAGATGTATATGGATCTATGAAATTCCTAGAGGTGCAAACTTTCATCTGGATGAACTTGATCCCTCTTGTGTATGAAAGATCAAATCTCTCTCTAGAGTTAAGATGGATCTACCTTTCCAACCCCACACTAATCTCCACAAACAATAGTTTGCTCACATGTACATACCCCAGCCCCCTTTGGACTTGAACATCTGACCTCCAAGGAAAAAACCCATTTTCTTAACAATTAGGCCCACTCAAACTCTACCACATCTCCCTCAACACCTATCAAGAAAACTAGTGTTTTACTTTCAATTACGTGTATGTGTGTGTGTCTGTGTGTCTGTCTGTGTGTGTGTGTATCCATGTGTATATTGGTAGCCACCCACCTATTCCACTAATTCAAAATGGTTCCACATGGAAATTTTCTATGGTTTTTCGGGTCCCAAACTTTGAGGTTGTTTTGAGGCCCCAAACAACATTTTTTTGGATCGACAATGGCTAGCATGTACTGAAAGGTAGATGCTAGGTAGAACAAAATGTGTACCCCTTCGATATACCTTTCTGGTGAGGTACCGGGCACCTCAAACCGAGATTGTATGCAATAGTTGTGCCCTCAAGATGTTGATGTATCAACTAACCACATCAGAGATCACAAAATTTTTGGAATTTCATCGTATAGGGTTAGGGTTTTGAATGTTTAGGGTTTTCTAATTGACTATTTACGTTAAAATTCATTTTCGTCCTCTTTGTAATCAACTTCTTGCAAATAAGCATAGTCGTCACATCACTATCTTCAGAGATAAGCTACCACCATTCTAGCTAGATTGTGTGTTTTGTATTTTTACAATCTTTTGTATCCAAGACCTTCATTAATAAAATACGAGTTTAACTATATTACTTTGTTTCTTGCTATATATTTGTATGTTTCTGTTATATATTTTCCTTGAGTTTGTTCTCAAAATAATATGGATCAATGGTATTAGAACAATCTACTCCTTGTCGTTTCTTAGTGCATGTCCCTGTCAAGATTAGAGTACAGAGAGTTGGATCTCGAGCTCGTTTCTATTTAGGAAAACCATTCTTGCAAGACAAAGCATCCCCAATGGTAGAAGAAAAGAGAGATGATGAAACAAGATATCATAACAATTCATTTCTTGAGAAATCCTTCACACAATAGACAAACAAGAAGATGGATAGTTTCACCCAGATATGTCGACGACTATCAACAATGATGGTGACATCTTCAACAAGAAGTCACCTCGGAGGTTAAAAACTCTTCAAGGTACAAGTTAACTTTGATATTACTTTATTTGAAGGCCAAATAGATGTTGATGCTTTGGAAAAATGGTTAAGTTTGCGATAGGGTTATTTCTCTATCCAAATTTTTTCCAACAGTGACAAAATCACCTTTGTGTTCCTTAAAGGTCTTCCCCATGTTAAATATTTGTGTGAAACATATTTTGAGAAACATGTTGGAGATGAATATGCATTTTTTGGGCTAGAACCCACTTGGGAAGATTTTTTGTATTCTCTTAAGGACAAACACTACATTGTTGGAAACTTTGATGACTAGTATGTGAGATTGATAACTTTGCATTAGTAGAGAGACCAGATGGTGTCTTAGTACACCAAAATCTTCCATACCTTATGCAAAAACTTGGGTATTAAATACTTTGAGTAGCACCTTATCCTAAAGTACAAAAGTAGCCTGCATAGGTACATCGATATATATATATATATATATATGGAGTTCCTGGAAATGTCCTCACTAGGAGCCTCTTACCGATATGTTGTGAAGACAAACCAAAAGTTCAAGAAAAGAATAAGCAAGGTTTCATCTCTACAAAACTATTGCAATTGAAGCATATTAAAGGTGGCCCTAACTTTGAAATGAAAGGACAAAGAAAGGATATCCAGCCCCAGGACAACTAGTCCAAGCCACCATCAAAGAAGGGTAGTGGGAATTTGAACAAGGATACTAGAAATGGTATGAGTTACACAAAATCCCTTGGCACAACACTGATGAATGTCACTCTAAACAATCATTGTTGGTTGAGACTAAAGTCTTGGATTCATATGTTGAATCAGACTTTGATTTGGAACTGAATAATGGAAAATGAATCATTGATGCAAAACCTAGAGCCACCATCACTACCACAAAATTCCAACCAGAGGAATGGGAGGAGCCTGAAGAAGGGGACTACCTCCTCCACTCACATATGTGGGTGAAGGGGACCCTGCTCCATTTCATTGTGGACACCAGTAGCCATAAGAACCTAATCTCCTTAGAGGTCATCAAGAGGTTGAACCTAACAACGATGATGCATCCTCATCCATACACCATCTATTTTCTCAAATAGGGATGAGACATTTGTTTCATATAGTAAAGTCACTTGCACTATGGCATCAAAAACCTCAAATACGAGGTATTGTGTGACGTTTCCCCACTTGAAGTTTGTGATTTTATTTTAGGACAACCATATATGTTGAAGAAACATGTTGTATATAAATCTAGGCCCTATAGTGTCATTATTACTTTGGGAGATCAAATATACAGGGTATCGAATGAAATACTGATTAGTGTGGTCTCCTTGATCTCCATGAAGCAATGTCAAAATGTGATCTCTTAGACCAAGATATTTTTCCTCTTTATGGCCTTGTCACTGGATGAATGAAATTTCACTGAAACTGCTAAAACCTCTATACAAGGTCTATATACACAGTACAAATAGATGGAAAAGAGAGTAGAAGAGAACCAAGACATATTTTCCTTGCCTATGGGGGTGCCTTTGAACTTTCAGGTCAAGTACTCAATTGATTTGACACTCAGTGCTCCTCTATCTAACATCCCTATATACATGCATTTTCTTATGGAGAATTAAGAGATCAAATGTCACATCCAAAAACTAATTGTAAAGGGACACATCTGACCAAGATCCTCACTTTTCAAGAGCCCAGTTGTTATGATATAGAAGAAGGACGGGACATGGAAAATTTGTATTGATTACAAATACCTAAACAAGATTACAGTAAAAAACCAGTACCCAATCCCTCAAATTGATGATATTTTTTATCAGCTCAAGGGAGCCAAATTTTTTAGTATAATTGATCTAAATTCGAGCTACCACCAACTGTGAATCAATAAAATTCATGTATGGAATAAAAAATTCAAGTCTAAATAAGGTCTCTTTGACTGGTTGATCATGCCTTTCAACTTGACTAATTTCCTGACCACATTCATGCAGATGATGTATGATATATTGTGTCCATTCACAAACTCCTTGGTGGCCACATATCACTATGGAATCCTCATATTTAGAAAAACCTAGGAGGAACATTTGAATCACATTCAATAGGTATTGGGCATAATACAACAATAGAAGTTATATGCCAATTTAGTGAAATATTCCTTCGATATGCTTAGAATCCAATATTTGGGATGAATCTTGGATGAGAAAGGTGCAAATGTGGATCTAACCAAGCTACAAGTGTTACTGGAAGAATTGAGAAGTGTTCACATGAAATAATCACTGTAACTTCAACAATAAATTAGAACAAAACATGACATAATACAAACTTTTCCTTAGGTTTCCATTGTAACGTATACTAACTTAATGAGGGATAAACGACATACCATTTAAACATTGTTTGATCCTTTCTAGTGTCGTCCTTGCTCCATCTCAGGGCTTGTGGGATGTTGAACGTGTTGAGAGACACAAACCAACAAAGAGAAAGAAACGATATATATTCTAATGGAACCTATGCATAAGATCAAGGAGTTATGCAATAAACATAGAGACATTTTTATAGAAAAGAAATGTATTACTGTATTATATTGATGAAAGTGGAGAATACAACATGTTCCTTGATGTTGCAAGGTCCCCTCCAATGAACCTTTTCCATAACACACACTCTTCTTGCTCCAATGCTTTTGATGAAGACCACACACAACCTGACTTGGAAAGCTAAAGCAAAGCTACCACAAGCACAATCTTCAGCAAAATTCTTCACACATAAGCTAGACTAACTTCTCTCATGAGAAATCAGGGGTGGCAGATGTGGAGGGGGTCATCTACAATTTCGAGGGAAATATGTTAACCAATTATTCTTGGGGTGTTGGAAAAACAACAAACAACAAAGTAGAATTCCTAGGAGCTTATATGGGACCCAAGCTCACCCAAGATTGACACATTCAGGCTCTAATAGTCTTGGGCGATTCCAGAATTGTCATCAAAGAATTGAGAGGGATATCTAATTTGAAAAAAGCTCCGCTCAAAAGCATATCAAAAATTATAAATTCTCGAAAGAAAAGATTTGTGCATCTGAACTTTTTCCATGTTCTCTGAAAACAAAATACGGAGGCTAACAAAATGGCCAAAGAGGCTGAAATCCTAGAACAGAGTAGCCTCCTCACCAATCAAATCCATTCCAATGTTTGTCTTCCCTAAGCATTTATGTTNCCACTCCCTCACCCACACCTTTGGTACTGCTCCCCTCTCCCTTTTTTTCTTGTCCTCCCCTCCTCTTCACATGCACGAACAAGTTCCCCTTATTTTGCTCCACATGCCACACACCTTCTCTCCCACACCACACCTCAACACCTTTCATTTTCGAGCATTTAAACTCTACCTCTAGATGATCATCTGTGTACTTTCCCTCACGGCAACCCAGGGCCCGTCTCATTCTTTTCTGACTGCTCGCTCCATGGAAATCATGAGCCCTCTTTATAATGGCCTATGTAGGCCTTCCTCCATCATTCAATTGCAGCCCCTCTCTTTCGTTATTCAATTTCACCCATGCACTTCTGAGCTCCCGGATCCCATCTTTCTTTTTCTGCCCTTGCCCTACACTTGCCTCGATCACCTTATCAGCATGTGCTGAAGCACTACTAGTAGTCGAGATCCTTGCTCCTGTCCATCCTGTGCACTGGACGAAATTCGGGGACAATTTCAAGAATTACAGGAAGAGTGCAGGCGAATTAAAGGCCAATCGGACACTCAACATAGAGAATTGTAGCAAGAAATCCATTCAATTCCAAAAAACGTGGTTGAGATGCAATTCCAAATGAAAATAATTGAATTCAAACATAATCAAGAATTAGCCATTGCCATGAGAGGCATAAAATGAAACACACGACAAATTGAAGAGTTAAATCAACGGCCTGCCAATCCTCAACACTCTCCACGCTCAGCTGGTACAGATGAATCCTGGATCCCTTCCACCTCCCACTCGGTGGTCAACAACAATCAGCACGTCTCAATTCCCCCCAGATTCATGGACCTGACCTAGGATGAAGCAGTTCAAGCGTAGCATCATGAAGATGCAACCCAAGATGAATAAAATAGAGCACCAGAGAAAGACGAAGCTAGCCCCTCCCACTCCAAATCAAGGTTTATATGAAGTGTAAATGCAAAATTTTCCTTCACAGTTTTGTAGCCATTTTTACATGGCAACTATGTAGTGTCTACAGCATAAAGACATCGTTTACTTCTGGTTTCGGAAAGAAATACTGTAATCTCATCATAAGTTGGATGATAGAACCACTGGCATCTACATTTTGTCATGATTTCCTTTTTTGGATAAATATATAAATAATTGTTTCTGTTAAAAAAAAGATTCTCGCATGAGAAATGCCTCCTTATATAGAGTGAAGGGGAAGGTATGAAAAAATTAGGATGATCCCACTAAACTAGAAAACTGGGTGAGATCCAAACCGATTATAGGCCACCTCATCCTTTCGAAGACTCTATTCTATAACCTTAGAGAAATTTCTCATTTTTCCTTTGTACAGATATCGTTGCACCATGAATACTAAGCAATATGCGAAAATGTCGCATGCCACTATGGTGCAACCTTCGTCGATCCTAGATCTTCGCACACTTAACATTGAGAAAGGTGCAACAATCCTTCTTTAGAAGGTCTTGCACTAAGGAAAAGACAAATCCATCTCTCTAGGAAATTTTTATTTCTTCAACATTCTTCACTGAATAAGGAAAATGATATTTATTCTAATAGGTGATACACATACTATCAGTGGTCACGAGGGTGAAGAAAATAATGTGTAACAACAATTCATCCATGATTGGTCAACCCCGAAGACATTGGAAGAGATCCATAGCTTCTTGGGCCTCACCAAATTCTACTGTAGGTTTGGGTTGGGGTTCTCTCATATCAATTGGGCCCTAATCCAGGTGACCAAGGGTGGAGCGAAGGCCAAGTATATTTGGACTGTGTGCCAACATAAAGCATTTGAGGATTTAAAATTCTTCCTCTACTTAGGACTAGTCCTTATTCTTCCATACCTACAACAACCATTTGAGATTGAGAGAGATGCTTCAGATTATGCTATTGATGCAGTCCTCAGTCAGCATGAGCATCTGGTGGACTAGCACAATGAAACACTATTTGATATTTTTCGTAGATACCCGACCTATGACAAAGAGATGTACTCCATTGTCTAGGCATGTCGAAAGTGGAAACATTACATTCTAGGAAAGGAAGTTGTCATTCACACTGACCATAGGCCTCTATAATTAATGAATATATAGGGAAAGTTACCAAATCAATGCCAACCGAAGTGGTCCACATAACTACAACAATTCTATGAAAAGGGAAACACCAACCATGTTTCATACTCCCTCAATCGACCCTCAGTTGTGGCGCTAACCACATTTCTTAACTCCCACGAGCATGACATGTTGAGGTGGCCACAATTATACAATAGTGAATCTAACTTTGTTACTCCCTATTAGACATCGATTGTAGGCACAGTAATTCCAGACTTTCATCTCCAAGATGGACTATTATTTCATATGAATCATCTCAGTCTTCCTTTGAGTGAGCATGCAAAGATTATCTGGGAATCTCATTACACTCTTGTTGTAGGACAATTTGGTGTGGAAACAATATTGGTAGTACTGTCAAATTATTTTTATTAACCAAATCTTTGACAAGATGTTTGAAAGCACATCAGATCCTACACTGCCTACTCCATTTCCAAACCTGCAATCAATAAACATGGGATATACACACCTCTACCTACTATTGATATGCCTTAGGAGTCCATATCCATGGATGACATTCCTGGTTTTACTTTAACCAAGCATGGGAATGAGTGTGTCTTTGTGGTTGTTGATTGATTCTATAAGATGGTAGTTTTCGCACCCAGAAAAAGAAAGTCATAGATGAGGCCACTGCTAAGCTCTTCTTCGACCGTCTTTGGGTTAACTTTGGGCTTCTGTGGACCATTATCTCAAATCAATATAGTATATTCCTAAGCACTTTTGGTATAGCCTATAGCTGATGATGGACAACAAGATGACCAAATTGAATTCCTTCAACCTATAGACTGATGAACAAATAGAGGTGGTCAATAGGATGATTTTTCATATCTTGAGGGTATACAATTCCAACCATTCATGCACATGTGATGAGATCCTTCCTTATTTTCAACATATATACAATAGATCCCTCCATAAATTTACTGACCACAACCTTTTTCAGGTGTGCTTTGGGTTCCAGCCATTGAACCCCATTGATGTAGCTATGCACATTGTATCCACATAGAAAGAGTCCTCCCATGCTCAGACCGAGGTTGATCTAGTAACCAAATTTATTGATTGAATCCAATTCCAAGTAAAAACAACACCATAATTAGCATTGGGTACCACACAAAATTCAAGTGGGAGATCAGGTATGGTTGAATTTACAGAAAGAGAACCTCATAGGGAAACTTCAAAAGCTTCTCCCACTTCAATATGGGACTTAGACCATCACAAAGTTTGTGGGTGGGAATGATTTTGAATTAAGTATTCCCCCTTTCCTCGGCTTGCACCTAGCATTTAGTGTGGAACTACTTCACCCATATTTTCCACCTCTCTTGGACACTTCAGATGCATTTGATCACATATCCCCTATAAACGCAATCATGAATACATTGAAAAAATGACAGTTTATCAAATCATGGACACAAAGATGAAGGGAACCCACCACCAGAACATGCAACTCTATTTGGTCGTCAAAGCAAGGAAAATTCTTCACAAGGGAAAGTGGCTCAGTGGGAGAAACAATCAACATGAGTTTCTTCATATGATGGAGAAAATTGATGAAATGAGCACCATTTCCTCCTAAGGGGTCTTACCAATCAAAATGTCACACTTTACTTTCACACCCTAAGTGTCACAAAGTAATGTATGCACCTTGTTAATTGTCGCATGCACTGTAGCAAGTGTCGTATGCACCTTACCTAGTGTTTCATTCACTTTGTTGAGTGTAGAAACCCCTTGACACAATGAAATACATTTTCCCTAGCCCTTAATTCATATAAGAGGAACAAACCCATCATTTCAAGGTAAAAAACATTTTTTCGTGGAAAAATTGACATTTTGTTTGGGAATTTTTCAAGGGTGGCACCCCTTGGACATGTTGGGGGAGTGTCACTTCATGGAATGTCACCCCCCTTTCAATGTTATAGGAGCACCACTTTATAGGATGACTCCCTATGTCCAGTTTTGTGGGTGTGTCGGTCATATTAGAGGCAAAAGGGGAATCCTCCACCCTATTATATGGACCAAATATCTTGGGATGAGATTGGTTATGTTTGAACCCCATGTTATAGATTCACCTTAGGATCTAATCCAAACCTTAAGGATCCATATCCTCAATGATATCCTTCATTTTTTCATGGTGGTTATGCCTCTCAAGCCTATATATTGAAGGCATTTCCAGGGAGAAGGGGCCTGGGGGAAACAATATAGATATCAAACCTTTGATTCTGGAGGAAACATCAACATTTTGATGTCAATATTAATACAAGGGTTGGACGAGGAGAGCTTGGAGAAGTGACTGCATCGTCTATCATTCTTTGTAAGTTCCTCTTTTGGCTTTTCAATTAATATATACTTGGTCTATTTCCCTCAAGTTTATGTATTGTTACATTTGATTGTCTATTATTTCTACAATATTTGTATATAGACTTGTCTTATATAATAAAGTAGAGTATACGATAGTTTTTTTCCTTTTCTGTCCATTGAGGATCTCAATTTGCACCAGGGAGTTTGAAGATCAAGATCATGGATTGGAAGCAGTGAGGACAAACATCAAAACATATTCATCATATCATTTGTCTCCTTCTGATTCTCATCGGTGATGTTAGAGTCCACTTGCACTGTTTATGTCTTGGTATATGGGTATAGTAATCCAAAGGAGGTTCCGTTTGTCTGCAGGTGAAACATTTCATAGCAGAAATTGGCGACTCCACTCGGGATCGACTTTGGCTAGTCTTTCCCTGGATCATCTAAATCTTTTTCCTCTCATTAGATTTTCTTTGGTGCTTTATTTTTATCTATTTCCCCTTCCTTTTTCCTCATTGAAGAGTTTATAGAGACATTTACTAAGTCTCTGCTAAGTCTGAGCTTGTTAGAAGCCATTTTTTGAACTTTTTCAGAAACTGGCACTTCCCTCTAGTTCACACCAAGGAACCATTATCCTGATTGGTGCTACCATGAAGTGCATAGAGAATCAAAATTAGTTGTATGGATCTCCCCTAGATCCTCGTATAGGACACAATTCTCCTGACTCGTACTCTTTCTTTTTGAGAATACAGGCACCAATCTCCCTATTTTGGTGTTTTTGCCTCTTTTTTCCTTCTTTCTCTAAGTCTTCTCTTGAGAGGTTTTTTTCCCAGTGAATCTGATTGTATTTGACTTTGTTTGGCTTGATAATTTTAAATTAAACACTCATTCATATTCCTTCTTTGAGTTGGAAACATTCTCTCCTAGTTTTGATCCCCTTGGGTTAACAACATCCATTAATTCATGCTTCCTTCTCATTCTTTGATCTTCATCTCACAAATATTTCATATTGCTTGATTGTTTAGGAGTTTTGATCAACTAATGTTTGCAAAGGTTTCTTGGTATTGAGCCTTTTTTTCTTCATTGGAACATCTCTCTTTTTCGCATGAGTAGGACTCTCTTGTTTGCCACAACCCATTCTTGAACATTGTTTCTTGTTGCTCGTATTTTTCTGATTGGATAGCGTATTGATTTATTGGACTTTCATGTTTAGTCTCGGCTTGAAGGAAAACATACATGCATTAAAAAAAATTCATATCCACAATTATGAAGTGAGTAGTAATTTTTTTACTTAAATAATTTTTAAAATAATATTTAGTGTAGTTTAGTGATATTTAAAATAAATATAATGAAAATATTTGTAATAAATTATGTATTTGTAATAATGGAATAAAAATATTTACATTTTAATTTAATATAATTTTAATTTAAAGCTCTCTATTTCTGAAGTCTTTTCCAAGTTCTCATTTCTTTGATGTTGAAGCTCCCCAAAATATCCCAAGTTCTCAAAATAGTTTCGAACCAATTATGACCTCTTCCTACAAATTCTCAAACTACCAAAACCCACCGACAAAAAAGTACCATGCAACTATGAATTAATGTTTAAAGTGTAAAAACTTAAAATTAATATATATTGATTAATTTGATTAAATGTTTTTTTTTTACATAAAAGATCAAAATTTATTAATTTTATTATGTACACATTACAAACATATATACCACATTTCTTAAGTTCCATGTGTAAACACTTAAAATTAATATATGTCAATTAATTTGTATTTCTTTGGAGATAAAAAATTATTAATTTTATTTAATACACATTATAAACATATATACCATTTTTTTATTTGTGTTGGCTATTATTTTATTAAAAATATTAGCCAGATATAAAGGTTCAAGATGAAAAACACTTTCTCTTAGATTGTCCAGCCTATACTCATATTAGATCTCATTTTCAAAATATTGATCACATTACCAACCTTCCTAACCTCTTAACTCAACAAAATTATGGTGATCTTGGAAACCTTCTCTTAATGTTTTTCGGGCACAGAAACAAAATTTTAAAGAATCACAAGTAATCACTTACCCTCTTAAGGTACGATAGACCAATTAAGTCTTAGTGGATGTTAATCATCATCATCATCATCAAATAAAGAATGAGTAATTGTATATTTGAATGAAACTTCTTATTTCTACTAAATAATATTTAAGATAATATTTATAAAATACCATAATTGTTAAATAGTATTTAAAATAACATTTATAAAAAATAATCATAAAAATCAATATTTACAAAGTACTATATTAGATATCTAACATTTATACAAAATAACCGCGAAAAACAATGCGGTGATATTCATACCACTACATTTTGAAAATATATGTTAATTTTTTACCATAAAAAACAATGGTCACTATTCATAAAACTAAAAGCATTTTAAAAATTTGAAAAAAAATTCTTATCGAAAATGTGATAACAATTCTCACAAAATAATTAAAATATAAAATAAAAATAGTGGTGTTATTGTGTCAACATAGTTTAAAATATATTATAACCTTGACCCTTAAGGTATCATCCTTTTTCTTTTCCATGTTTTCTTTTTACATTATTTTAATCAAAATTAACTGTTTGTAAAGTTTTAGTAAAAGAAAACTAAGAATTTTTAAAAGTTAAAATTATTTCTTTGATATTATAAGTAGGTAATTTTTTTATTTAGAAGTATAATATTGAGAAAATGACAAATAAAAAGTGTAAAGGTTATTATGAGTTTGAAAACAACTGTAAATAAGTAGAATTTTAGTTTTGGGATAAAAAAAAATTATTTTTTCACACTCTTTTATATGGAGAATCCTGGTATTTCTAGAGAATAGTGAAGAAAGATAGAACATATCAAAAAGAATTCTATAACTTATAAACTCAAAATTAAAGGGACTACACCCTATCCTATCCTCCTTAAAGAAGTGAATCTTTCTACCATTCACAACATTGGTATGATTAGGTACCTAATATACAAGAAGGAGATAAACAACATGGATGACAAGGAAGCTCGAAAATATTACTTCAAACTATAACCAAAACCACCATCTATAGTATAAATATGGAAAATATTGGTTATATCATTGGGCAATACCAGCATAGACCCATCTTAACTCAAAGTTCTCAGAGGGATCAAATCTCTCGAGGTGAAAACCCTTCCTCCTTAACCCATTTCATTTGGAAAAAGGTTTGTTGAATTTAGGCATGAAATCATGCATCAACTAATATTAGGTTGTAGAATGGGCCTCTGGGCGGAACAAGAAGAAGTAATCATGCACATAATATGAAAAATATTATGATATCTAAATTTAAGAAGAATATGTGGTGCGATAAAAAACTAGAGGATAAAATAAAATTAATATAATACACATAGGTGGTCAACCCTAATCTAGAATATCAAAAGCACCTCTCATTTTCGAAAAGTGCAAAAAAGAAAATCAACATTGCTAAGATAAGAACAAACTCTCACAAGCTGCATAGGGAAACTAGGTGTTAGACAATTCCCAAAACACAATGGGACTAAAGAATATGTCATATTTGTAACACTATGAGGATTGAAGATGAAAAACATTTTCTCTTAAAATACCTTGCCTATATCCAAACTAGATCCCAATTTAAAAATATTTGACACAATAGAGACCTTCATAACCTTCAAAACCTCAAAACTATGGTTATCATGAAATGTTTCTAAAAAAATACAATAAAAATACAATTTTAAAAAAATCTAAAGTATTTTTTTATCTTTTTAAAATTAATTTCTTCCAATCATCGTAAAAACCCCTAAAAATAACTATTTCTATACGTCGAAAAGAAAAAATCTGTAAATAAAAAATGTATAAAATAAAAAATGTATAAAGTGAGAAGTTGATTTTTTATTTATTAAGCAGAAAAGTCTACACCTATTGACAATGGGCACATTTAATGATCTTTTAACCATAAATTGCAATGATATGGTTATCAATTGAAGATGCTAGCATATTCTTAGTCACCTTTCCAAATCAATGAAAGATATCTCATGTTCATAACTTTCTAGCATTTTTAAAAGCTTCAATAAACCTGTTTACTTTTTAACATTCAAACAATATGATTAAGAAATTAATGTGTGACCTAATTGTCATGTTCAAATGACAATTACATCATAATTACAATCGTTTAACCTTTCAACATTCACCAACAATGAGTTACCAGCTATGCTAATAAATATACTAATGCTTTACATGGATGGTAACCAAAATGAAATATTTGACAAAAATGATTGATTGTGAAATTTTACAGCGACCTCATCAATAAGGTTTCCAAGGTTATTACATTGACAAAATGCCCAAGGTAGTCCCGCGTTTATTCATTTCTCAAATTTTTTTCCAAGAGTATTTTTTAGGTCATTACATTGACAAAATACTCAAGATAGGCCCGTTGTTATTCATTTCTCATTTTATTTTATTTTTTAGGGTTTTGACGAGAATTGTACGCGAAACAGATGGTCAGATTGGCTGTTAAGGCTCTCAAAACTATAAGTCTCTGTTTATTTGTTAGATGTTATGGATTGGAGTCCGGTAATCGTGCATTCAAGGATGAGATAATTTGTACAAAAGTTTAGTAAGTTTGTAGATCCAGTGCAGGCGTTGTCTCTGCAGAAGTTGGCAATAAACTTACTGTATATGGAGATTCAGATCCCTGGACCCTCACTGTATATGGAGATCCAGATCCCTGTACTCTCGCGAATATTCTCATGAATATTCGGATCCGCTGAACTTATTAAAGAACCGGCGAAGAAACCTCCAGTAAAGCGCCCACCAGAGCCTGCATCTCCGAGTCATCTCCTACTCTACAAACCTCCGTCTGCATACCGAATCCATATCCTAGTCCAGAAACCCCCGCCCCAAAAGTCCCCGAAAAAGACTGATGACAAAGCGCCGCTGAAGAAAACACCTGTGGACAAAGTGCCACCCAGTAAAGCGACGGTTGCCAAAGAGCCACTCGCGTCGACCGAGAAGAAGCTTGGAAATTAGGGTTGAAAAAAAGGCCTATCCCAAGGTAAGATGCCGTTTCAGTATTTAATCAGTTTGTTCTGACTTTAGGGTTTATCACTTTAATTTCAGAGAAAAAATGTTACGTAGAAGATAAAGATAAATGCACTGATCTGTGGTCGTCCTCGGACGCAGGTTTCAGTCCTCTTTACACTCATTTTCGTCGGAAGCAGATTTCTGTTCCTTTACACGCATAGAATCATGCTATTTTTAATCCAAATTCAAATGTTATACGTGAGTTTTTATTTTGTTAGATGATTTCTGGTAAAATTAGTTTTCCTGTAATTTGCAGTAGATTTGACGGACATTTATATAGAAAAGCCGTCGAATATATATACTCATAGGCTTAATCATAGACCAATACTTTACACCAGCCATAACAATTAAAACCCAGGAATAAATAATTAATGGAGGGCTTAAAACAAACACAAACTCCTAAAAATTATAGGGCTTGGAATGCCATAACTAAGTAATGAAAAGGAAGCAGATAGACTGGATGTGACCAAGGACAAACACTATGCATGAAACCATGGCAGCCTTCCACTTAAAAAAACTATATCAACACATCAATATATTAAGATAATGGATTAGTTCTTGTATCAACATATCAAGATAATAATATGAATATCAAGATTTATCTTAACTATGGATCTATCATAAGCTAAGAGGTTACCTCAAGGAACTTGAAGCATGATAGTTTAAGAGTTAAGATGGATTTAGGCTAGTACTTGATCTATCTATCTATCTATCTATCTATCTATATATAAGTCATGTGTCAACTCCATTTTGACAACAAAATAAGTTACACATCTTCCTCATACTCAACAACAAACCAATGAAATGTTTTAATCAAGATCCATCTCAACTTTTGATCTATCATGAGCCTAGAGGGATCAAATCCCTCGAGGGATAAAACTATGCTCAAGTTTTTTTTAATTACAAAAAAATTTTCACCTCAACAAACTTGATCCCTATTGATGTATGATAGATCAAGTCTCTCTCTAGAGTTAAGATGGATTTACGTTGGTTCTTGATCTTGATGTGTGTGTGTGTGTGTGTGTGTGTGTGTGAACCTATCATGCGCCTCAAGGGATCAAATCCCTCTAGGTACAAAACTTTGCTCAACCTTTTTTTAATTACAAAAAGGTTTTCACCTCAACAAACTTGATCCCTCTTGATGTATGATAGATCAAATCCCTCTCTAGAGTTAAGATGGATTTACGTTGGTTCTTGATTTTAATATGTGTGTGTGTGTGTGTGAAATCTATGTTGAACAGAAAAGGACAAATCTTTGATGCAGCCCCCCTACTCCCACGTAGGGTTATGCGACCTCTCGGTCAAAGGATATCTGATTCTTGAGTCTGATGACTCTCTGAAACCTTAATGGTTTCCTTCTATATCAAGACACAATCCCTTCTGACTTCTTGGTGAAGATCCGATAGAACCTACGACCTTCCCTTTCACTCTGTTGTGAAATCTCAGAGTACTGAGCAATAGCTCCTTTTCAGATAAGCCCTCTCTTGAATGTGACCTTGGGCGATGACCATGAGATTGCGGGTACACCCACAAGTGGTTTGGAGTTAAACTACTTTTGGGCCCGTAATCATCCTCAAGCTTCCACGTGTCCTTCCGATGAAACCATGGCTTGAATTGTGACCCGCCATCAATATTTTAAACTCTGCACAACTCTTGTTCCCATAATGCTACAGGACCGTCGATCTCGCGATCTTGACGATAGTGTCTAAATCGACGGCTTATATCTGCACCTTTCAATCTATGAAATAGATCTGCCCCTTGTTTAATCAACGACTGCAATCTCCTTCACAACTCTAGATTTAGGGGTTTTGAAATCTCAAACCCAACTTTCTTCAATACTCCAATCTCCCTGAGTTAACAACTTGCAGACACCTGTCCTGCTAAATCAACGCTTCTGATTACTCTTTGAATGTTTGACTTTTCAACTCAGATCAACAGTCCTACGACCCTCTTCTTGATCGACGGTCGAGATCTCCTTCGGGTCTCTGGACTTATGAAATCTCAAATCTCAAACTTCTTTTTTTTTCAATGGTTTTTACCCGAAGCCTCGATCCACTGATGCGTGTCCTCCTGATCTAACGATTGAGGATTTCTTCGGGTCTTTACCCAAATCTCACAGATGTACGCCACGTCTCCTCCAAATCCAATGGCTATGAACCACTTCGGGACCTTACCCAAATTTCACGGATTCACGCAACGTCTCTTGTAGATCTCACGACCCAAATTTTACTTCGGGTCTTCAGGTCTTTCCACTTCGACAATCTCAGATATCAAACTAAAATTCCACAATAACTTACTCAGAGCTCATGATCTGTTGAAAAGTGTCCACCTATAGATCGACAACTCTCGGCTATTCGACTCTTTGAACTTTGGGTGTTTCAACACTTCGGCCTTCGCCTTCCTCTGGACCTTTGGACCTGTTGACACGTGTCCTCCTAGATCCAATGATCCAGATTCGCTACGGCTCTTCGTCTCTCTGTGCTTCAGAAGTCTCAAGTTTCAAACTTGTATCCTCCCGGACTTATGGTATCTGATGGCTCAAATCCCCTCTGGCGATCTAATGCTTGAAGTTTATCCTACACAATCTTACAGCTCATATTTTTTCCTACGATCAGATGGTTGAGATTCTAGTTGGGGTCTTTAGCTCTTCGGGCTCTAGAAATATTAGTTCTCAACTCTTGTGATTTTTCTGTCTCCTCTGTGTGCGAAGCACTAGGGCTCATGCACCTTGAACCAATCAAACAGTTGTTGATCCCCTGCTCTATGATCCAACAACCATGTAATGATCCCAAGCCATTATGCAAGGATCATCATTGTTTTGGTGTCTTTTAAAAACTTTTTCCTGGTTGTGGTATTTCGTCAAACACCTTGTTGATCTACTTTTTAGATGTGTTTATATGTGTGTATGCAGAAAATAATAGAAAGAGATAACCATGGAACATACCTCAACCATATGCAATAAGATAGACAAGCCAAAACATCTCAATT
>SNQJ01S0044439.1:39090-49699 GCA_010110895.2 Picea sitchensis | reverse complement strand
CTTTCATTTTATTAATATTTAATTAATTAATTAAATCACTTTAATTAATTAATTAACATTTTTACCTTTGAAAAGCTCCTTATCTCTCCTTGTGGCTTCCTTGGCCACTGAAAGTCACTTCTAGCCATCCCATCCTGTAGTGTTGATCCTCCCGATTCCAATGAGATATTACACTGAGAGGTTCCTCCAAGTAATGTGCCCAAAATGACCTCTTTAGTGAATTCCATTGACTTATAGCTCAAAATAGTCAAAATCATGGATATCGTCGGAATGCAGCGAAACCAAATCCAACCTATGCGAAATGGATCATAATGATGGAATATGACCATCAATGCAACCTGGACCCCACAATGCCTCTCAAATACCCCTGTACTCGCTATAGCATCCATCTGGCTATTCTGGTCATCATAAATCTCTACCCTGTGATAATGTCCCAAAGTGGGGACATTACAGACCACTATCGCTCCTCTCTCCTGAGCTTATGATCTTCTCCTGACTTAGAATATTTATCAGTATTCGAAGGTTTTGAACCTTCTCTCCTCCTACGAGTTCGACTCTTGCATCGTGTCCACATTTGTGAAAGTGTTATCCCTGCTAAGGTTTATCCTTAAAGGAATTCGACTCCCACACACACCTTGCACTCTTGGGATTTCGATAACTCATATCGAAGGATGTTTTGAAAATAAATTATTTTCACCCACTTGGAGTTCCTCTGTTATGGTTCTTTGATGCTTGGCCATTTCATGACGTTGTGCACACCTTTCACCTGGTCTAAGTTTCCTTTGTTCTCTTTGAACTTCTCTGAGTCACTCTGAGACTCAGTCGACGCACTCCTTGCATTCTAGATGGACACCTTGCATATGAGTGTCATAAGAGAAACAATTGAAACTCATCCAGATTCATCATGAATTCATATAGTCGACCTCTTGAACAATCATACATGAACGACATAAAACTAAATAACACATACAAAATATAACATTCATTCATTCATACATCAAATGAACATAGTCCAAGGATTTGGGACAATTATGTCTGTTCTATTCATTTGTGGAAATAAATTACATAGTGTTTCTTATGCTATACCCTACTCTAATCTCTCTGATCTCTATATCATTATGATATCTTACTGATATCTTTCTGATCATTTTACAATGCAACAACAACTACCTAAGGACCGTCTCCATGAGCTCTCTCGTCATGTCTGCAACCTATCCTATCAAACTCATAGTGGTTACATACTTCATCCTATTACAATAACTAATAGTTACTGCCAGATAAGAGTCAACACTCCATATCTGCAATCCCTTACAGTCCGTAAGACTTTACAAACAAGTTACATATTTAAAATTTTGTTTACAAAATATCTCAACAACCCGATTGAATTCCGAGTTAATTTCTAATTTGAAACTCACCCATTGTTGAGATTTCATTCCTTTGCCTCCATGCTTGCGTTCTGACTCTGAAGGTGATCCTCTTGCCTCATACTCCTCTGGTTAAAATTTTCATGGACTCCTGTCCATGAGCTCCTGCACTATTTTTCCATGCTTCAAAATACCAGGTTCTGTGACCCAACTTGCATATCCCATTGGATGATCTTTGCACTTCACTAAATATTCAGGATATGTCTTCCTCGTGGTCTTCTTTCCATATCTCTGTTCAATGATTTTCTCCATTTGATGTGTTTTTGTTGCGGGCAATTTTTCTTCCCACTAAAATTCTCTTTGATCATCTTATTCTTCTGCCCCATATCTCATGTATGTATACATCTCTGCAACATTGAATATCGATGATATCCAAACATTGTCTAGCAACTCAGTTTCATAAGCATTGGCTATGATTTTTTTTAGAATCATGCATGGTCCTATCTTCTTCATCTTCAACTTGTTATACGTTCTCCTCGGGAACCTTTATTTTATCAAATGAGCTAAAACTTCATATCCAACCTCAAATTGAACCTCTCTCCTCTTTTGATTAACTTTTCTCTTGTATTTCTAGCTGTTGTTCTATAGCTATTCTCTGACTTTATCATGGAGTTTCTGCATTTCTGCTGCAAAATCCTCTGCTCCAGCACTTTTGAACTCATCTTGATTTAGATATCTCAACTCTGTAATCCCTCTTGGATGTATACCATACACGATTTCAAATGGAATTTTCCCTATGCTCCTGTCCACTGAATTGTTGAATGCAAATTATACTTGTGCCAAAATCGGATCCCATTGATGACCTTGCTTATTGACTAAACTTCTTAACAAGTTTCCAAGACTCCTTTTTACTACTTTAGTCTATCCATCTGTCTGAGGGTGATATGCTGAAATAAAGGACAAGTTTCTCCCCATCCTTTTCCATAGAGTCCTCCAAAAGTGTCCTATAAATTTTGTGTTCATATCTAAAAATATGCTCCTAGGCAATCCATGTAGTCTCACTACTTCTCTAAAAAAAAATTGGCTATGTGTGTAGCATCGTTTTTCTTCTGGCATGGTATGAAATGTGCCATTTTTTAAAATTTGTCCACCATAACAAATATGGAATCACTCCCTTTCTAAGTTCTAGGCCATCCCAAAAATAATCCATACTGATTGCATCCCACGGCCTTTATGGAATTGGTAATGGCTGATAAAAAAAAGTGTTTTGTTGTCTTCCTTTTTCATATTGACAAACTATGCATTTGTTCACAAACCTTTTCACGTCTACCCTCATACTCGACCAATAATATTGATTACTTAGTTGTGAAAATGTCTTATCATGACCAAAATGTCCAGCTAAATCTCCATTGTGTTTCTCTTTCAGCAAGTTGTCTCTCATTGAGCATTTCGGTATGCATAATTGGCTTCCCTTGAATAATAATCCATCCTGGTTCAAATATTCAGTCCATGGGCTTCTTTCTCCCAACAAAGGATTCTTGCATGCCTCATAAGCTTCCTTAAAATCTGCATCTTCTTTATAGATCTCCTTGAGGTGTTCAAACCTTAAGGTTTCCACTTCGAATTCCTCTACAATTAAACTCATTCTACTTAAAGCATCTGCAAATTTGTTAGTAGTTCCAACAATATGTTTAATGACAAAAGTAAATTTTTTCATAAATTCTACCCACTTAGCATGTCTTTGATTCAACTTTTCTTTCCTAGTAATAAATTGGAAAGCTTGATTATCACTGTACAAGACAAATTCTTTAGGAATTAAATAGTGTCTGCACTTCTTCAAATGTTGAATCACTACATAAAATTCTTTATCATTTGTGGAGTAATTCTTCTTGGCGTCATTCAATTTCTCACTAAAATAAGCAACTGGCCTATTATCTTGACTCAAGACTGCTCCAATAGCTAATCCACTTGCATCACATCTCACTTGAACTTTTTTTCCAAAATCTGGTAAGACTAGAATTGGTTGTTTTGTGATTTTCTCCTTCAACACTTTGAAGCCTTTTTCAGCTTCCTCTGTCCAACTGAAGGAATTGTGTTTCTTCTTCACAGTGTCCATCATAGGTGCGCATATACCACTGAAATTTATGATAAACTTTCTATAAAATCTTGCTAACCCATGAAAGCTTATTAATTCAAATATTTTGCTTGGCGATGACCATTCTCTGATTTCTCTCACCTTTTCTGGATCCATCTTCAATTCATTTGAAGATATCAAAAAACCTAAGTATATGAATTTTGTCTTCATAAAAGAACATTTCTTCATATTTAACAACAACTTCTCTTGCTGCAACTTTTCCATCACTGATGTCAAATGTCTTAAGTGTTCTCCCTTTGTCTTATTGAAGATTAGTATGCCATCCAGATACACTATGACAAATTTCCCTATGAAGTCTTTCAATACTTGATTCATCAACCTCATAAATGTGCTTGGTGCAGTTGTCAACCCAAACAACATGACCAACCATTCAAACAATCCTTCATTTGTCTTGAATGTTGTTTTCCATTCATCTCCCTCTTTCATTCTTATTTGATGATATCCACTCTTCAAGTCTATCTTGGAAAAAGAGCTTGTTCCACTCAAACAATCCATCAAATCATCCATCCTTAGTAAAATAAATATGTACCTAATGGTTATCTTATTGATGGATCTAGAATCTGTACACATTCTCCATCCTCCATCTTTCTTTGGACTTAACACGGTTGGTACTACGCATGGGCTTAGGCTTTCCTTGACTAAACCTTTATCCAATAACTCTTGGACTTTCTTTTTGACTTCCTCATTATCTTTAGGTGTCAACCTATAAGCTGCTTTGTTTGGTAAAATATCTCTTGGAATAAGGTCAATATGATGGCTTATACTCCTAATGGGTGGTAATGAGTGAGGTAACCCATCCACTACTACATCAACAAAGTTTTCTAACAGTTCCTGGATTTCATCAGGCAAATCTTCCACAGAAGTATTTGTAAGGATAACTCTAGGTTTCCTCACTATAGTAAACTACATTTCTTTCTCTTTCTTGACTTCTTTCAAGAGTTCCTTTGGACTCATGAGAAGTGTTCTTGAACTAGCTTCCCTCTTTTGCTCTTTGTATTCTATGGGTAACCACATATGTGTCCTACCATTATTTTCTAGGGTATAAATATTCTTTCTCCTATCATGAATAACTTTTATGTCAAACTGCCATGGTCTCCCCAATAAAATATGATAGACATCCATAGGAATTAAATCACATAATATTTCATCCCTATATCCTCTTATTTTAAATTCAACTTGGCATTGTTGACTTACAATTACTTGATGTCCTTTATACAACCATGATACCTTGTATGGGTTTGGATGTGCAGTTGTCTTCATATCCAGCTTCTCCACCATCTCCATGGATACTAGATTGTCAGTGCTCCCACTGTCTATAATCAGCTTGCAAACTCTGTCTTTCGTCTTGCAAGCAGTTCTGAACATGCTTGTTTGTTGAACTGGTTCCTATACCTCCTTCTCTAGTTTAAGAAGAATCTTCCTCATCATGAGGTTCTTTCCTCCTTCTACTAATTATGCTTCCGCATGCTTCTGTGCTTTAGCAATGTGTGCTTCACCTCCTCCTTCTTTCTTTCTCTCGGGACATTCCCAAGACTTGTGCCCTGATTTTCCATAGGTATAACATCTAACTTCACCTCCTCTAGCTCTTCCTCTTCCTCTTCCTCTGGAAAAAAGAGTTTCTTCCTCCATGTTGTCCTTCTTTTGAACTTCCACCTTTCTCATGGTGACTATGTTATTTTTCAGCTTCATGCTTCGGCTTCTGGAACTTCTCCCTGCTGGTTTCTTTACCTATGCTTGAAATTCCTCCTCTACTTCATTGGCTTTGTTTCCTGGCCAATTTTTCTTCAGCTTTCAAGGATGCTTGATGAGCATCCTCGACTTTACTAATAGACATCATGTTGATCTCCTCTTGGATTTCATATCTCAACCCATTGATATATCTGGTTGTCTTTTCATCCTCATTTTCTTTCTGTCCATCCCTGATGTTCAGTCTGTAAAATTCCTCAATGTACTCCTTCACTAATTAAATTCTATGTTTGAGGTTTTGCAATCTTCTGAACAAATTGATTTGATAATCCTTCAAGATAAATTTGGCTTGCAGTTCATCTCACCATAGCATTGGATGACCTTTCAGTCTTGTCACTACATGCTTCACCATCTTGTCTTCTTCAATATCTTCGTAGTCGAAGTATTTTTCCATAGTGCTCATGTACCCAATCCAATAATTCTTCAACTTCTAAATTGTCTTCATGCAATGGTACCTCTATTCTTTCTCTGGCTCCTTTATTTGAAACAACTTTTATCAAGCGATCTTATGCAACATCCTCTACTACATTTTCTTCGACTTCTTCTTCTTCACTCTAAGCTTCACTGATACCTCCAACATCTAGCGCTCTTCTCTGCACTTTTTCCATGGCATCCATGTAATGTTCCCAAGCCAATATGAAAGGAAAATCATAGTTTTGGGTGTCTTTTAAAACTTTTATTGGTTGTGGTATTTCATCAAACACTTGGTTGATCTACTTGTTTACATGTGATTACTTGCTGAATAACCTCTTGATTTCGGCCTTAGGGTTTACTGATGTGTTTATATGAGTGTTTTCAGAAATAAACAAGAAGATATAATCATGGAACATACCTCAACCATATGCAATATTATAGACAAGCCAAAACATATCAAATCTTCTTTTATTCATGAAATCGAGGAATCTGCTATAATGAAGATGCTGATATAGAATGCTCAACAAATGGCTAAGAAGATAGACAATAGAGATTCTACAAAAATCTCCCGATAATACAAAATAAGCCTCCAAATACTGGATACGAGATGAAGACCAATACTAAGGTAGATATGGGTTGTATGAAGTGCCAAACCCCCACTAGAAGATGTCACGCTGTGTTGGGATACCAAAACCCCTCAATAATTCGTCCCTGTTGTTAAAGGTGTCCAATCACCCCAAGAAATATGCCAAACAGTAGATCAGCTAATGGAAAGAACAACCCAGTTGCCTGAATCTCCAAGATCCCCCTCAAACCCTAGGGATCTAACTTTCCTACAAGAATGGTGCGCCCCCCTGGATGCTTGAAACCCTAATAAATTGGCCTCTCTCCTAGATACATCCAACATCTCCACCAATCCACTAGAATGATAGATTGGGGCATGACAATGAAAACCCAAGTGATCAACTATGAAAAATACCTGCTAGATCCTTAGATCTAGCTACCCTCCAAATAATGTTGCACCCTCCTCTTGGGAAATAATCCCACTCTCAATACAAATAAACCCTCCACTGAAATGCCTCTGGAAACAACCAAGAATGGTGCTAAGACACCTCCAAGGAAAACCCAATACCTAGAATTCCCAAAATCTCGTCTCCTCAGCTGGATCGAAGCTTCTTTCAATGAGTGGTGCACCCCCCTTGCTGGAAACCCTCAATGGTGCACCCATCTTCCTTCCTATGCCTTTGGATGGTGTAGAACCCTCTTGCATTGATGTAGAACTGAACTAGAATGGTGTGGGAGAGTATTGCATCTTCGATACTAAGCTTGGGACGAGATAGGTGGAATATTTCACGACTGAATCATCCTCTAGGGTTTGTTAAGTCAAAACCCTCAAAACTCCCAATGATGGGCTCACTAGATAGAAGCTAGATATCAAAATATGATCATACATGAAAGAATGAGTAGAGGCCCTTTCCTTTCCTTATACTTTTTTCTCACCTTGTCCATCCAAAGTGACTTTCATTTTATTAATATTTAATTAATTAATTAACCTTTTTACCTCTGGAAATCATCTTATCTTTCCTTGTGTCTTCCTTGGACACTGAAAGTCACTTCTTAGCATCCCATTGTGTAGTGTTTCTTCTCCCGATTCCAATGAGCTATTATGTTGAGAGGTTCCTCCAAGCAATGTGCCCAAAATAACCTCTTCAGTGAATTTAATTAACTTATAGAAAAAACTACTCAAAACCATGAAAATCGTCAGAATGCCTCGGAACCAAAGCTAGTCTGTGCGGAATGTCTCATAATGATGAAATAGGATTAACAATGCAATATGAACTCCACAATGCCTCTCAATAACCCCTGTACTCGCTATAACATCCATCTGGCTAGTATGGTCATCATAAACCTCTGCACTGTGATGATGTCCCAAAGTGGGGACATTACAATCCAGTCTCATTTGGAGTCACCTCATTTCTTCTTCCATTTCTTCATTCGTTCTATACCTTCTTGGTGGCATGATTTCACGGCATCACCTACAAACATAAATCAAATTATTGATACCACAAATCATATAATTTTACCTCCTTTCTCCTTTTGTCTGTTTTCTGCAAACGAACTTAATATCAACTTCGATACCACCTAATGCATCCCACATACTCCCATGTAGGTTTTCATGAACTCCTGATCAAAGGATCTCTGATTATTTATTTTGATGACTCTCTGAAACCTTAATGGTTTCCTTTTGTATCAAGACACGAACCCTTCTGGCTTACTGCTGCAGGTTCGATAGAAACTGCGACGTTCCCTTTCTCTTTGCTACAGAATCTTAGAGTACTGAGTGATAGCTCCTTTTTCAGGTAAGCCCTCTCTTGAATGTGACCCTGGGAAATGACCACGCGATTGTGGGCACGCCCACAAGTGGTTTGGATTTAAACTACATTTGTGCCCGCAATCATCCTCAAGCTTCCATGTGTCCTTCAAATGAAACCATGGATTGAATTGCATCCCACCCTCAATATTTTAAACTCTGCACAAATCCTGTTATTGCAATGCTATGGGATCGTCGATCTCGTGATCTTGACGATAGTGTCTAAATTGACGGTTCAGATTTGGTCCTTTCAATATATGGACTAGATATACCCCTCCTTCAATCCACGACTATGATCTCCTTCGTAAATCTAGACTTCAAGGTTTTGAAATCTAAAACCCAACTTTCTTCCATACTCCAATCTCCCGGACTTAACAATTTACAGACACCTATCCTGCGGAATCAATGGTTTTGATCACTCTTCGTATGTTCAACTTTTCAACTAAAATCAATGGTCCTATGACCCTCTTCTCGATTGACGATTGATATCTCCTTTGGATCTCCAGACTTCTGAGATCTCAAATCTAAAACTTCTTTTTTTTCCAATGGTTTTTACCTGGATTTTGTGATCCACTGACACATGTCTTCTTGATCTAATGATCGAGCATTTATTTGGGTATTTACCTAGAGTGCACAGATGTGCACCATGTCTCCTCCATATCCAAAGAATATGAATCACTTCAGGACCTTACCCAGAGTTCACGGATTCATGGCACATCTCCCTTAGATCTCACGACCCATATTTTACTTCAGGTTTTTACACTTCAACAATCTCAGATATCAAACTGAAATTCCACAACAAGTTACCAGTAGATCACGATTTGTTGACAAGTTTCTACCTACAGATCGATGGCTCTCAACTCTTCGACTCTTCGGGCTTCGAGTGTTTCAACACTTCGACCTTTGCCTTACTTTGGACCTTCCAACCTGTCGACACGTGTCGTCCTAGATCCAATGGTCCAAATTCACTCTGGCTCTTCAGCTCTCCATGCTTTGGAAATCTCAAGTTTCAAACTTGCCTCCTCCCAAACTTATGGTATCTGACAGCTCAAATTCCCTATGGCGATACGACACTTGAATTTTATCCTGCACAATCTGATGGCTCAGATATGTTCCTGCAATTGGATGACTAAGATTCTACTTCAAATGTCCGGCTCTTCGAGCTCTAGAAATATCAGTTCTCAACTCTTGTGGGTTTTCTCTCTCCTATGTGTGCAAAGCACTAAGGCTTGTGCACATTTCTTTGATCAGATGGTTGTTGATCCCCTACTCTGTCATCCAAATCCCACTATCGCTCCTCTCTCGTGAACTTCTGATATTCTCCCGACTTAGAAGATTTATCAACCTTCGAAGGTTTTGAACCTCAACTCCTCCTACGAGTTTGACTCTTGGATCTTGTCCACAGTTGTGAAAGTGTTATCCCTTTTGAACTTTATCCTTAAAGGAACTAGACTCCCACACACATATTTCATTATTTCGATTTCAGCAACTCAGATCGAAGGATTTCTTGAAAACAAATTCTTCTCGCCCACTTGGCGTTCCTCTGTTCTAGTTCTTCGATGCACGATCGTTTCACGATGTTGTGCACACCTTTCACCTAGTCTAAGTTTCCTTTGTTCTCTCTAAACTTCTCTAATTCACTATGAGACTCAGTCAATGCACTCCTTGTGTTCGATATGCACACCTTGCATATGAGTGTCAAAAGAGAAACAATTGAAACTCATCTAGATTCTTCATGAAATCATACAATCAAACTCTCGAACAATCATACATGAATGAAATAAAATTGATGAACACATACAAAATATAACATTCATTCATTCATACACCAAATGAACAGATTCCAATGATTTGGGACAATTTTGTCTATTCTATTCATTCATGGAAATAAATTACATAGTGTTTCTTATACTCTACCCTGCTCTACTAATCTCTAGGATATCTATATCATTATGATCTCTTTCTTATTGTTTAACAATGCAACAACAACTACCTAAGGATTGGCTCCACAAGATCTCTCGTCCTTTATGCAACCTATCCTATCAAACACATAGCGGTTACCTACTTTTTCTTATTACAATAACTAACAATGATTTCCAAGTAAGAGTCAACACTCCATATCTACAATCCCTTACAGTCTGTAGGACTTTACAACCAAGTTACATATTTTAAATGTTGTTTACAAAATATCTCAGCAACCCAATTTAATTATGAGTTAATTTCTAATTTGAAACTATGTCATTGTTGAGATGTCATTCCTTTGCCTCCATTCTTGCGTTCTGACTCTTAAGGCAAAGCTCCTACATCAATATCCCTCATACTAAAAAACTCACCATTGAAATGGTTTAATCGCAATTGTAGATCCATCTTAACTCTAAATTGATCATATGATAGAATGAATCAAATCCCTTGAGGTGAAAACCTTTACTCAAATTTTACACTCTAAAGAAGGTTTTCACCTCTAAATATTCAATCCCTCTTAGTGCATTATAGATCCAGAGTTGAGATGGATCTATGATGGTTCATGATATATATATATATATATATATATATAGAGAG